>JAODUH010074503.1:0-16024 GCA_027564835.1 Typhlichthys subterraneus
GGGTCCCTTACTGAAGCTGCTGCCCCCGCGACCCGACTTCGGATAAGCGGGAGAAGATGGATGGATGGATGGATGGTATATATATGTGTATATATATATGTGTATATATATATGTGTATGTATATATATGTGTATGTGTATATATGTGTATATATATATGTGTATATATATGTGTGTGTATATATATATACGTGTGTGTATATATATATATATATACGTGTGTATATATATATATGTGTGTATATATGTATATGTGTGTATATATGTATATATGTGTGTATATGTGTATATATATATGTGTATATGTGTATATATATGTGTGTGTATATTTAATCTAGGTGAGACAGAAAATGAAGGAACAGGAGGAGTGTAACGACCAAACCATCCTCTTCCTTAAAAGAGGCTACAAGCTTCCCAAGTACAGCAACAGCAGCGGCAAGGTCACCCTCCGTGGCCGTATTCTCAGAGTTTATGTCCTGCATCTTGTGGTCAAGATCCTTCTGGAAGTAGGCTTCATCGTGGGTCAGTACCTTCTGTATGGCTTCACCCTTGAGGCTGGCTACATCTGCGACCAGCGTCCCTGTCCACACCAGGTGGACTGCTTCCTGTCCAGGCCCACAGAGAAGACGGTCTTCATCTGGTTCATGCTGGCGGTGGCATGTCTGTCCCTCCTGCTAAATGTGGTGGAGCTGTTCTATCTGTGTGTGAAGTTAGTGAAGGAGTGTCTGCTGAGGAGACAGGACTACACGGTGACCCCCGTGACCCCTCCACTGACAGAAAGGAATGCTTTTATGCACCGAGACCAGATGCTTCACAATTATATCAATCTAGAGCTGGAGCTTCAAGATCGCAAACTCAGGGCCAATGGGGTGAAGGGAGGGGTTTGTGCTGGAGTCAGTGAGTTGGGAAACAGTGTCTTGCCTGAAGACAACAGTGTTGGGGAGGTTCACATATAAGTTAGGTCATAAAGGATATTGTCTTTTATTAAATCATTTTGGATAGCTTGCATATTGCAATATATATTTATATGAATCCACATGCTGACATTCTTGAAGAAACATTCCAATTGGTTGGTGTTTTTAATTCAAAATGTTTATTCACCCCCATTGGTTTCAATTGGTTCTCGAAAAAAAGACTTGTGGCCTCTTAACACATTCACACTAGTATAGGGCCCCATTGGGTTTCACTGTGCACAGTGAAATATGTATATTTAATGTATTAGAGATATTTCACTGCCTGTGCACAAGCCTGCCATGTATTTTGCTCAGGACCAGGGACAAGAAATGCAATTAAGCATTATTATGTTATTAACAATTATCTTTGAGGATTGAATTATACATTGGTAATGTGTTAGCACTGATATAATGATGCTGTCATTATTATTATTATTATTAACATATATTAATTGCTTACAAGTCATTACTGATTGGCTGTTCATCTAATTATTAGTCACTTTGATAAAAATATCTGCTGAATAATGAGCTCTGAAAAGACCTGCTCTGCCCACAGAAACTCCACAGTGCCACACAGCTTTCCAATGAAAATCTGTGGCCAGATATGGAACTGCAGAAAACATGAACTGTAGCGTGACAAACCATTTTTGCATTATAGGGAGGTATAGGCAAAGTAAAATTGTTTTTGAGGAAAATAAATATATTTTAAAAAAAAAGTGTTTATGTGACTCAGAAATATTATATAAAATTCGACAAATATTCATTTTTGACAAACTATTCCAACAGATTTTGTAAAGGGTTGAGTGCCCTTTTGGGTCCCACTTGATAAACAGATCCCTTTTGTAGGATCCAAAATGTTCACTATCTTCGGTTATGGGTTGCATCCAAATATTATCCAAATAAACTACTTTTGCAGTAAAATATTTGTATACAACTATCCATTTAATAAAATAGACATAGAAATGAAAAAAACATGGTTGTGCTTTGTTCTACAGTAGCCTACATCGTGTGGAGATATTTCAACTTTTGAAGGCTTTAGTTAATATACTACCCTATGTGTAAGTTGTTATTTGGGGCTAAAGGCCCAGTCAGCTTCAGTAAATAGAGCTCAGTCACATACGTGCAGCATGCTGTTGCCCTAACTGGAACATGTTGACACTACTCAAACAAAATTTGATTTTATTCTGTTACATTATTGGGGGCAGTATAATTTATTCTGACCCCACCCCCCCACACACACACACACACCACTACCACCCCAAGTCAACTGACCACAGGTCATGTTCAGCTGGTTGATATTTTTGGTTTTTGATATTTATATACATAAGATAAGTATACACTAAATATTTGTTTAATAATAAATTATAATTTGATATTAAAATAATATTGAACTTAACCTAGACTCTATACGGTAGCTTCTTGATACATAAACAGCTGTATGCTGACATTCAGTAGAATATTTGACTTATTAATATACCGTATATATATACAGTATATACCCGATTGTAAAAATGGTTGCAGAATTTCTAGACATGTTCAGAGTACTTGTTTGAGAAGCAATGAAAGTCAGTGTCTGTTAAAATACACATCCAAAAGATAATTTCATCCAGAACACCAGCATGTGGATATCCCACAATCTCTCATCTGATATGATCAGATTGTAGCCTATATGTACCTAATTGGGAATGTACAGTACATGCACATATGCACTCACTTTTGACTGCTCTTTTATCACTCTCTTCATGTGTAGCCTATGGCATCACACATACAGTACAATATAATTGAACTTCTTAGCTGTGTCCAAGCACATTCACTCATTTACTATCCACTACATTAAACTCAGTGGGGTACTATTCTGGGTGTAGAGATTTCTGAGAATTTCACACTACCATTGACAGATGGTGATGCATATTTTCAGTTTTTGTATCTGTTGAACTACTTTTAAAATTAATTGTCACATTTTTTTCTGTACTGACAAACTACTTCATAAAATGTCTGTATAATGTTGGCTTCCATTATATTAGGGCAAACCACTAGGGGTTCCCAGTTACTGCAGGGGGTCTGACAAATTATTTGATCCCAAACTTATTTTTCTTCGAAAAATGTAAATATGTCCTAAAATGCACATAATATTATACTATATGTAATAGGGGGTCCTGTCCCGTATGTGTTTCAACCAGCCATGCAAAATGGTGAAGATTTCTGTATTAGGGCAAATCTCTAACTTGAAATGTGCTGGAGATGTCTTAAGGCAGAGATGGTGTGGCAATACAGCTTCCATGGGAAGTCCCATGCTATCAGGTCTCACACTAAAGATTTTATATTGCTGCACCACAAGTTAAATCCAGACACAAATTGAGGAGAATCCCTTTAATTATACATTTTTGTGTTTACTTATTCATTATCTCCATTCCTGCCCTGACCAAAGTCCTGAATCCATGGTTAGTGAGTAACATTATTTTATTTAACATTGATATTATTAGAAAGTTATTAATTAGTTATTAATATAGTAGCTGCTGCAATGTTACATCCTATCCTATCACAATGTGCTATTATTTCACTGTCTCCGTAGAAGACTAATGTGTGCGGGTGGTCCTTCGGGACAATGGCATGTGTGCTGAGGACAAGAACCAAAAGTCACACGTGCACAGGCACACACACACATACTGTACTAGACAAAAAGTTGTTGCCACTGTTGCCAACTCGTTTCCAATTAAAGTAGCTAGCACTAGCTTCAAAAGTCGCTAGAAGTTGCCAGATGACATCATAAGCTCATTTACATATTGATGGCGTCATAGCGTATTCGCGTATTATTTACATATCAACTAAATACAATGGTCACGTCACATCAGCGAAGTTGCGCGTAGACTACACTTTTAAATGTGGTTATGATGTTGTTTGATCAAAATAAAACATAACTGCAAGAATCTACACTAACACAGGTTGCTCTATTGCTGGATTTTATCTTATCACTGTTGAACAGAAGACAACCACAGCTTGTAACAAACGATGTGTTCAAAATACAAAGTAAATGGAGAGTTATTTTTAATTAAGTTAAACTAGTCTTGCATTGCTTAGTGATGAAAAAAGTTAATTTCATGGTTATATTCCCACATTTTAAACTAAAATGAACAAAATTAATGGATCAATTATAATCTAGGCCACAGAGCAGAAAGAATGAATAAACTACCTACCACTGACATAAAGGTAGGATTAGGCCTATATTTGCACATCTTGACGGTTTCAGACAGATAAAAACTGCTGATGCGGACGGCAATCACTTTTTAGCAAACAACCACTTTTGGGCACGACACCAGCTACTATAGTATATCGTGTGATGCTCGCAGTGGCAGACAACGAAGTTGCATGTAAGATACACTTTTTACCTGTGGATGGATGATGTTGTTGTTTCTGACAATGCAATTATTATAAAATGAATGAAATAAACCATAATAGCCAAAGTTTCGTACAAAAATATTTAGCAAGGCTATAACAAAAATGTATTCTGTTTCTGCATTTGATTTCTGAGTGCACCAGCTGCCTCTTTGGGTGGCACAGGCACAACCTGGCACACCCATGCTACACCAGTGGTAGAAGCATCAGATTATTTTTATAGCACACACAGAGAATGATAAGATAGTGAAATACGAGGAGATAGTTGGTGAATTTGACTAAAATGGATTAGCTTTCAATTATCTTGCAATAGCTGACTATACCTTTAAATATCTATATGTTCAAAACTCAACTGAATGAAGATAAGTGATACAATATCAATATTTTAAAAAGATAAATGATCTGTATGTGTTCTGCTACTCTCGGTAGTATGGCTCCTTGCGTCTCTGACACCACCTAAATGTGTGTGTGAATGTGCTTTGAGTGGCCAGTATGTTAGAAAAGCATTTTACTGTATGAATGCAGGTCATTTACCATTTTACATGTTTATGCAGAACATTCATTCAATGATGTTAACAGCACCCAGATGTTTGTTTCCAACTGGGGTGTCACTTAACCGCTGTCAACTATTACCCTTCTTAACCAGATGTGTGTTACGCAATGTGATTGCTGTGCTCTACTTTCCAAACCAAGGTCCAACCCACGTTAGCTATCCGACCATTGATAGTGCTTTTCTGATTGCAGAGCAGGATCAGGTAAGAGGCAATAGCTTATGCTCTCTACACAGGAAAACAGTTAAAATTATTGGGAAAATGTGAAAGTCAAACAATTATGTAAATTTGTAAACTGCATGTTAACAATATAAATAAAGAATGGAAATGCGTGTATATACATATATAATTGCAGTCGTTTTTGCTTACTGTATGTGCATATAATGTCACATATTATTGTATATAAACTTTTCTTCAATTTTTTATAATCACAAACCCTCTTCAATATCACCAACAATTACAGACCTATGTATGCTAGTGCGTGTGCTTTGCATTCTTCTGCATTTGTTTCTATGTTCAATCCATCGGGCTGGTATAATGTTATACTGTGTTTTGTGAAATGTAATTAATTTGGGGGAAAATGGTGAGACTTAGACTTGAGAGTGTGTGTTCTTCATAGCAATGTTCACATTTTAGGAATTTAAGTCATTTTTATTGGATTAATATTAATATTATGATTATTATATTATTATGATTAATTATGTAATAACATATTTGTTGTGACAGCCATTGGTTTGGTCATTGCTATTGGAGCGTATTGGTTTTTCATACACATAATTACATTTTTATTATATTTAGAATGCTAACAGAAGAGTTACAACCTGAATGACGAGAGGTTTGCTGACTGTCGGTCTCAATAATTCTTTTATTTTTTTTGCCATCATGTCTGTTACAGAGCAAAAACACATTAACTTCAGTTAATATGGGAGACTTTGGAGTGTTGTCTTCTTTGCTGGACAAGGTCCAAACACACTCCACTGTGATTGGGAAAGTCTGGATGACGGTCTTGTTCCTTTTCCGGATAATGGTTCTCGGTGCCGGAGCGGAAAGTGTCTGGGGCGATGAGCAGTCTGACTTCATTTGCAACACAAAGCAACCTGGTTGTGAAAATGTTTGCTATGACTGGACTTTTCCCATATCACACATCCGCTTCTGGGTGCTCCAAATCATCTTCGTGGCCACACCAACACTGTTGTACCTGGGCCATGCCATCCACGTCATCAGCCAGGAGAACAAGCTCCGAGAACAGCTATCTAGCCCTGTCAAGACCGGGATGATCAAGATGCCCAAGTATACAAATGAGAAAGGCAAGGTGAAAATCAAGGGCAGGCTTCTGGGGAGCTACCTGACCCAACTGGTGGTCAAGATCATAATTGAGGTTGCGTTCATCGTGGGCCAGTACTATCTTTATGGCTTCATCATGGTTCCAATGTTCCCCTGCTCAAAGAAGCCATGTCCCTTCACCGTGGAGTGCTACATGTCCCGTCCCACAGAGAAGACCATCTTCATCGTCTTCATGCTAGTCATGGCGTGTGTGTCTCTGCTTCTCAGTGTCATTGAGTTGTTCTACCTACTCTGCACCAGGGTCAGGTGCGGATCCAGGCAGCGCAGCCACAACATTACTTCGGCTGAAAACCCAGCTACATTGTCTGCACCGACATGGCCGAGTGCTGAGGACACACACAAGCAAAACAAGATGAACATGGAGTTTGAGAGCGGTCAAAGCCTAGGTGGGAGTCTGGATGGAGCCAAGGAAGGAAAGCAGCTATTAGGTGGCAATTAAAAAGTATTTGTTTTAGCATCTTATAGAAGCACTTGTGTTTCACTGTACCATTAATTGAACTTGACTCTTGTAATACTCAATGTACAAACTGTAAGATCCTGCACAGTACTATTATACTGTAGTATCGAGTACAGTATAGAGTTCAATAAACATGACATTTCATCTCAGCTGTATATACCGTACACAGTTTTATGAACAGCATTCAAACAATCATTTTTATTAGTAGGTGTTATACGAAGTTCCTTTTGTAACAAACGGAGGTTTTACATGTTTCATGTATCGTGTTATATATGCTGAGTTAAGTGTTGTTTCTCACTCAAAATTTGGACAAATGTGCTGCATAATTGTAGATTATTCAGGAAGTGTTTTATCTAAATGCTTAGATTGTGAGAATTATTTTTACACATTCAATTAAAAAATGTATCTCAGTATTTAGAAGTATTGCGATAGAGTTTTTTTATTTAAGTTATTACTGTAAGACTCACCTTTGTACAAAATGCTTTCACCATCATAATCATGGTTAAAGCTTTATTGGTTATACTGTATGATGAATGAAGCTGAATGCAATTTTTCTCTGTTCTCCTTCAAAGCCCAATAAATGTGCATGACCATAAAATGCAATGGTGCATGTATGCAAGCATGACTGAAAATAAACACTCATGATGTTCAAAGCAAATGGCTTTCATTAGATTATCTATATACAGTGTGACATGACATGCTATATTATTATTATCATCATTACAATATTTCATTTCTTATCACATAACTTAAAATAAAATACTACTGAACAAATTATGACACTTCTATAGTTTTATATGACATGTTATAAGAACACTACAAGTAAAGTTATTACAGAAAACAATCATAAATTCATGGACAATCATTTTTAATGGATGACCTGCAGTTACACAAACGGATGTTTGAATTGATTTCAACAAATGAAAATGATAAAAAAGATGAGATAACACTTTAGTAATAATCTACTTTACTACATACCTACTCATTGAGTAACACAAAAGTATCTTGCATACAATACTGTACAGGTCTATGAAATCTTATCATCTCTAAACAAACTATATCGATTTCATGACCCTGCCTTGCATTGTCTTACTCCTTCTCTAACCTGAGCAGATGAATAAGTTACAATCATTTGTATGATTGTAATGATGATAATAGAGAAAGCTACATGGCGAAAGAATGAGTTTTGGTAAACATTAACCTGCACAATCAACTCAGGGTTCAACCCCAAAACTTTCCATGTTAGATTTATCATTTCCAGATGTCAGGACAACGTGACAAACAGAATTGTGCAATTCCAGCAAATCTAAAGTTCAAGGTGCCACAAACAGGTTGGGAATACAGTGAGCCCAGCCATTTGGCACAGTTGGTTGTGGCTGTATTAACTGCAAAGGGGTATTTTAAAAGTTAAAGGTAAGACACATTCCTTTATTTATTCATTTATAATTTGTATATATGTATGTATGTATGTAAGTAATATGTTTGAGTTTCATTTGCGATATAATGTGTACTTTGCTTTAATAAGTTATGAAGATGAGTAGATGTGTATTTAAACTATAATATCTAGTAAACATATGTAATTAATATTTACACATAGCTGTAATTGACGTATTGATCATTACGTTTATTCAAATAATTGCATGCAGCAAAATGTAAGATATAAGAAAATGATTGAAATGATTTGTATTATTATATTTGCATTTTAACATTTCTCATTCTACAATCATTGTACCCAGTCCGAAGAAGATATGAGATACAGTATATTGCACAATCTAGTTTACTCTACAAAGATGTCGGCATAGTGAAGGTTCTTTAAACGTTTGATCTGGTAATCTAAACAAAATCTTTATTTTGGTGAATTGATTTTTTCTTAAATCCTGGACATGTTTTCTGTGTTTCAAATTAAAATTTTAGTTTAATCTGGTTGAATTGTGATTAATCATTGTTTACATTTCTACATACTCCTAATAAAAATAAAAGTACTTGACATTTTAAGTAATTAAAGTGGCCTTTATCAGCTAATGTTTTGATCTAACGTTCCATCCTCAACTAATTTGTATTACAAACACACTACGAGGTGATTGTGATGGAACTCAAGAGAAATGCATTCTAACTCTTCGTAGTGCCTATTGTGTTCTGCTGAAATACAATTGAATATTTATTCAGTTTGATATGAGTAATCAATTTTCTGTCTTTTTATTGGAATGATGGATCAATTGACATTATTTTCTGAATTTATCTTTTCAGCGATATGGGAGAATGGGGATTTCTGTCTTCTCTGCTGGACAAGGTCCAGTCCCACTCCACAGTCCTTGGGAAGGTGTGGCTTTCTGTGTTGTTCATCTTCAGAATCATGATCCTGGGAGCTGGAGCTGAGAAGGTCTATTTTACTGTTGAATCATAGAATACCTGGGCCTCCCTTTATTTCGTGTGACTTAGTATGACCATTAGCGCTACCCTTGAGAACCTTTTCATATGTTTGTTGCTATTTCTTACTGGTAAAATGTTTCAACCTATATATGTTTCCAAATACAACCCATGTAAGATTTTCTAAAAATAAGGGGCCTTATTTATAAAAAAAAATCTTAGATTTAATGTATACTTGAACTACAATTGTAAGTCTTACAATTATTTCCAATGCTTATTTCGAATAATGAAAAATACTGAGTATAAAAAAACCCTTTCTTATGCAAGTTCTAAGAATCCTATTTTTAACACAAAAAAAATGTATGTTAAATGTGGGCTATATTGTAATGCTACTTTTATAGATTATAGAAATTGCATATGCTGTAAATTTTTATACATTTGGTAAATTTGTTTAGTGCTTATGAAGGCTTTATTGAAATGTAGAGATAAATACATAATCTTTAAATTAAAAAACATTATTGCATTCTATAATCATAAATGTAATGTGGTCATCAAATCATGCAGGTGTGGAGTGATGAGCAGTCGAGTATGGTCTGCAACACCCAGCAACCTGGTTGCAAGAATGTCTGCTATGACAAAGCCTTTCCTATCTCGCATATACGTTTCTGGGTCATCCAGATCATCTTTGTATCTGCCCCAACACTGATCTACCTTGGTCATGTCCTTCACGTGATCCACAAAGAGAACAAACTCAGAGAACGCATGCAGCTACAGTCCGGGCGGGAGATTACGAAACTTCCAAAGTACTCTGACGATAAAGGTCATGTTAAGATTAAGGGTGACCTCCTGGGGAGCTACATCACCTCCATATTCTTCAGGATCCTCCTGGAGGTGGCCTTCATAGTACTACAGTACTATCTGTACGGATTTGTCATGGTCCCAAGAATCGTCTGCACCCGGGACCCATGCCCCTTCACCGTGGAGTGCTTCATGTCCCGTCCCACTGAGAAGACCATCTTCATCATCTTCATGCTGGTGGTGGCCTGCATCTCCCTGCTCCTTAATGTGATGGAGCTCTTCTACCTGATGTGTTCTAGGATCTGTTCTTCTAGCAGGCGCTCCAGAACGTCAGCCTTCACCATGCCTGGGCGTTTTAATGCCAACACTCAAAACTTGCAAAATGAGAAGCTTAGCCTGCACTCTGCAGGGCACAACACTTCCTAAAGTACTGTGCTGTGCACCCTTCACCCTAAATCCAGAGATAGACAATTAGATCATGTTAAGGGTTTTGACTTGACAATTAGATATTTTAAAAATATATTTTCAGGGTCAAGCAGGTAAATATTTGAAACATTTTGTGAAATACAATTTGGGGAACAATAAGATAATGTATGTATAAAAATATTTTCAGATTTCTTTCAGAGATCTGTTTTTATTCATTTATATTGGAATTTATTTTCATACATATAACAATTGGAGTATAATCTAATTAATTATTTCTTGAAATATAATATAATATCACTCTATATTGTGTTGTGTATTGTCCTTGTATCAGAGATTAGGCAATCGCAATTTCATTGTAAGAAAATGGTATCAAGGATGTAATATGCTATGCTATGATTTTTTTAAAGATTTTTCCCCTTTTCCCAATATTTCATAAATTAGAAAATACAGTAAGATAGTTAGATACAGAATTGTAAATAAAAAATAATTCATGTTTTTTATGTTTTGCATTTCAAAATAGTGCAGGTGAGTAAATATCAAGTGTTGTTTTTGGAACTGAAGTGTTTCGAACATAACCAGTGTTTTTGAGTTTTGGGGACATATCACCTCTAAAATTGACAGCTATACAGCTGTAACAAAAAACTGTGGACTATTAGTCAATAGATAATAGATGAGATAAAGTGGTACGGGATAAAAAGCAGCAGTTGCCATTTCCTCTTTTAGTATGTAGTTTTGTCTAGTAGTCAGTATTTATGGCCACGTGAACCATGTAACTTTGTTGAGAAATAAATGTAATAAAAAATGTTTTTTTATGTAAACGTTGCAAGGCATTTTAATCCTGTGAGTGAAAATGATCACTGGGTCACAACTTTTTGTTATTTAGGGCGCTGACCTACACATGGAGCAAAGTGGTGTCAAGAGTGACGCAAGGGTACGTTTCACACCGATGCATACATAGCAAATGCACTGCACCCAAGTGTAAGTCACATGGTGCTTTACTGGTCATCACTGTAATGTACGCCTATAACACAGAGACTGTACAAACATGCAAAAGTTGAGAAACATGTCAATGTGAAAGAAGTAGAATTATGTACATCCAAAGCCAAAAGCCCATCCGCTCCTCATCTGCTCCTCCTCTGGAGCCCATTGGTCTTTCATTGCTGTTATAGCTGTGTGTGTGTGTGTGTGACTGGCAGGCAAGGTACATCTGACCAATCAGGGAAAAGGCGCTGATTGGTCAGAAATCTTTAAGTACTGTAGCTGTAAAAATCTCAATCTGCTTATATGGAGGCAGGGGCTATCAACCGCCGGGGCCCCGTTTCCTGAAGCGCTATACTTAAGAGCTATACCTAAGCGCTATACTTAAGATGCACTTAAAATGCACAGCACAGCACCTCAACAGACTAAGATCAACAGAAAATGAAGACGCAAATAAATGCTGGCCAAAAGTAATTGACAATGTTTTTACACCACGATAAATGGATATCTACATGAACTTCATCAGGTATGATGAGGTGAGGCGCAGGAACAATAATGTGCTTTATGTGGTGTATTCTTTTCAACTCGCTGAGCGTACTGAGCAAATGAAACAGTGTATCTTATCGCTCAGGCTCTCAAAAGGTATGTAGTGACGGCGCTATACCCGCCCCCTTCCCCAGAATGCCTTCATTTCTGTGATTCGTGCTGAATTTTAGCCTATTACATTTGTATTTTCACTTTACTGTTAGAAGCACTTTCAAACTTTACTGTTTTAGTGTATCGGTGAATAGCAAATATTATAACGACATACAGCAATTGTGATATTTCTGTATGTCGGACACCATTGTGGAAAGTTCCATACTGATTGAAGTCAATATATATTCCTACTGCAGGCATAACTACTGTATTTTATTTAATTAGTATTATGTTTTTTCTATGAGCATGAGCCTTTTATTTTTGGATGGATTAGAAGGCAATGTATATGCATACTAGTCAAGATGTGTGTAACACAAACGACCAACATCAATAATTTTTGGATATATTTTAAATATTTTCTGATCTTAAAATATAATATAGGCCTAAAGGCTACATGACAAAACACACATTTTTTCCACCTGTAGTTTAGTATAATGTAAATTATTATATAATATTTAGTTAAGCTATCAATCTCATTAAGTGAAATACTCAACATTTATTTACATTCTCCAAATTAATTTAATAGTGTCCTACCTTGGACAGCTCCTGTAACACTCACTGTAGATAAAGTCTTGCCTGGAGGGCAAGACTTGATTCCGGATTTGAGGCACCAGGGCCAGCCTTGTGTACAGTATTGTGCAGACCTATATATTTCAATGTTTTAATTACTGTCAAAGTGTAATAATGTTACATTTTGTTTGGCTTTTTATTGGTTTTAGGAGAAACCTATAGAGGGTATAGCCCTCTATAGTCTTCTTGTTTTTATAAATATACAGTATATATGCATTAAATGTTCACAAAATGTACAATTGCACAATAAAATGGTCAACCAGACATAATTCAAATTCAAAAAACATATGTAGCCAATAATGTGAGAAATTTGGAGTTCAATGAAATTATAGATTGCTATAGATTACTTTAACATTTAACACAAAATATATCAAAAACTCACTTTGGACTATAAGCATCAAATTTACATTTGCTGTTTCAGTTTAACTCTCAGACATAAAGCGTTTATAAATATGTAACTGTTCCAGATTCCATCCCCATCACACGTCAATAAAATATATATTGCGGTATCCAAACAAAGAATACACATTTTTTTGTTAATTTGAATGGTGACATTTATTCTTAATTCTAATCTTCATCATACTGTACATATAGGTAACATTAAAAACAACAGTTATCTGTTAATCCTAATTCAGGTCTAGTAATGATGAATGCATTAGCAGGTCATAAGATATGTGAGGATTTGTATTGAGATGTATGCCCACTGAGAGCATACATCTCAGCCGAGAATTGCTTGTTACTCTTCTTGCCACATGTAACCTTGCAGAACATCAGGTAGAGGAGCTCAGTGATGCTAAGGAACAGGGAGACGAACGCCACGGCCAGCATGAAAACAATGAAAACGTTTTTCTCTGTAGTACGGGTTATGAAGCACTGGACTACATGCTTGCAGGGGTAGCCATTGAATTCTATCTTAAGTGGCATCAGGATGAAGCCATAGAGGTAGTACTGGCCCACTATGAACGCTACCTCCATCATGATGGTGGAGAACAGCTGCATCACATAGCTGGCCAGCAAGGTGCCCCTGAGATGAACCTTCCCCATTTCATCTGAGTACATGGGGGATCTGTTGCCAACTTTATCTTCTTTGCACCTCTGTTTGTTTTCTCTGCGGATGATGAGTAGGATGTGACCCAGGTAGATCAAGGTCGGTGTAGAGACAAAGAGGATCTGAAGAACCCAGAAGCGCGTGTGGGACATTGGGAAGGCGTTGTTATAGCAGGCCTGCTTGCAGCCAAGGGTCTTGGTGTTACAGTCCATGTTTCCTTGCTCATCGCCCCAAACCTTGTCTATGCCTGCTGCCAGGATAAACAGTCTGAACAGAAACAATATGCTCATCCACACTTTCCCTAGAACGGTGGAGTGTGGTTGCACTTTGTCCAGCAATGACGACAAAAAAGACCAATCCCCCATTATGTACAAATAGCTGCGAAGAAAGAAAAGTGTATGATGTTAATTTTAATGTACTGTAATTCATTATGTTGTATACAATACAATGCTTTAAGCTGTGTTGATATTTGCTTAAAGACGTATAATTAATCTAACACAGTCCCACTATTGCTATTGTATTATATACAGTATATTACATACTGTAGGGTACATCCAATTGATCAAATATTTTTCTCTTGTTTTATATACAGTAGAATACCGAGAATATTTGCTGCATAATTAAACAATGTTTTCAGTTGAATTTAGGTGAAATGCCCTGCATAATGTACATTGTCTTATTCCAACACTTATTTCATTCCTACCTGTAGGGACAGACTCCTTCAACCTGTTTCAGTATTTCTCTCGTTTCTTCTTCCCTCTTATACTTCAACTAGCATATGTTGCAGAAAAGAATGGTGATCCTTCTTCCCAATCCTACTCAAGTTAGTCTGATACTTCCCCCTACTCCCGCCTACTGATAAGTCACCGAAGAGTGTGACTGTGTTGAAATGAAATAACGATGTTGAGAAAGTCCAAGGATAGCCTATGTAGCCAATTGCCCTCAGTGACCACTGTTAGAATGCATGGCCCATGTTAAAGATCTCAAGACAGATCTCTCAATGTGGTGGTTGTTAATGAAAATGAACATGCTAAGTTGACTTTATCTCATAATATATGCACATAATGTACCATGTAAAATACCTTACATTATATCATTATATCATCTATTACAGCGGTGTTACAGTGGTTAGGTGGAGTATATGGGCGTTTGGTTAACACTATCACCTACAGTAGGAAGACATATGTGCCATGTCCTATTGTAGCTGGCATATTTATAGCCTAGTAGCAGCCACTTAGTGTGTTGGTGAGTGATGTCATGATGTCAGCAGGCAGCATAAATATAGGAGAAAAATACATGCTAACAAATATGTTACTGCAGGTTAAGTGAATTGAAAAGCCCATAGATTATCCATAGATGTGACAAGGTCTGTCTTGAAAATATACACTATAGTTCTAAAATCTTTTTTGAGATGTTCTGCATTGGACAGCAATGGATTGCATGTTTCACTTCCCATATAGAGCAATGTGCTTAAATGCATGTGCATCAGGCACAGTTCCAAACCTTACCTTAAACAAATATATCATGATGAAACTATAAGCCTATATGAAATTCATATACAGGGTATGTTTTAGATTTTAGGTGTGGGTGAGATTATCTCCTGGAATGTTATGTGACAATCGTGACATATCGCAGGATCATAATGGGAGGTAGATATTTCTTTAATGTACGTGTCCCATGAAGAGGAATCGTGGCTAAGGAAACCAGCAAATCTGCTGGTTACGGGAAGCGAATGTGATGAAATGACCGATTGATGACATGTAAAAAACACAAGAGTGTGAATCAGCTATGCAGCTTGACCAAGCCCCATTAGTGTATAAGTATACAAGTCTTCTGCTTGGCCAAATACTTTATAGTGATGATCACTCACTTTCTCTGCCTTTAGTTGTGGACAACAATAACTTTTTGAATTTATAATCTGCACCAGTAAGTACACTTTTTTATTTCTAAAAGTATATTATAAACAAAATATAATATATTTCATATTTTATTTAATAGTATTTTCCAGGTGTGCTTATTCAAATATTATTTGCATGTAGCTTTTATTTTTGATTATTGAATGAACAACAATAGCAGGCATGCACGCCAATTGGTTTTTAAAGTTTGAATTTAAAACAAATCAAACCAGAAAACACTGTTTAAGGAGGTATCCATATCAAATCAAGCTTTATTTATATAGCACCTTGCATGCAAGTTTGCAATACAAGATGCTTATCAGTACAATAAAACTTATCAGTACAATAAAACAATACAATTATGACAAATAAAATAATACAATGAAGGTACAACAGTATAGTGGTGATATAAACAACAACAATAATAATATTAATAATAATAAATAATAATAATAAAAAATATACATAAAAAATCCATCCATCCATCCATCTTCTCCCACTTATCCGGAGTCGGGTCGCGGGGGCAGCAGCTTCAGCAAGGGACCCCA
>JAODUH010074514.1:0-14619 GCA_027564835.1 Typhlichthys subterraneus
GTGCTGATGAAGAGGCTGAGACTAGAGACGGTCTCTTATGTGACGTAGTGCTGATGAAGAGGCTGAGACTAGAGACAATCTCTTATGTGACGTAGTGCTGATGAAGAGGCTGAGACTAGAGACAGTCTCCTATAGGTAACTTAGCGCTGATGAAGGGAAGAGGCTGAGACTACCCATCCTTAAGTACATTCAAGTGCATGTGCAAACCCACATACTGTATAGCGCCCACTGTGAATGTGTTAATTTGGTCTATATGTGTTGTCTCACCCCCTGCCCCCCTGCTCTCTCTCTCTCTCTCTCTCTCTCTCTCTCTCTCGCTCTCTCTCTCTGCCTCTCAGCTGCTCTAATCTCCTACATGCCATCCATGTGAATCACTCATGCCTGTCCTTCAGGACTGGTTTCACGCTGTGATCACCTCAAGCAAACAGATGACTTGACAATTAACCTCCAAGACTGACCTGTAATATCACAACCATCCCCATCACTCTTATCAGCCTTTAATAGATTTCTTACAGGGAAGAGAAGTGTGTTGTCCAAGCCCCTAGGTTCTTCCCAGAAATGCATTTTCCGTCCAACATAATGCCACAGAGGTGACTGTCTCAGAAGCATGAACCCATACAAACAGAGATGTTGTCTGAATAAGAATGAGGCCTGGCTTGATCATCTAATCCTATGGCACTGGTGATTTATTAATGGCACAATATCCTTATAGCTTCTGTGTGTACACTGTTGATGAGCATTGTGTGCTAGCCACAAGAGCACCCCCGCTGCATCCAGTTTGACTGGAGCTAGGTTCCCCTTGAAGCAGCATTAGTCCCCGCGTTATTTAATGTCACTTTAGCCGTTACCGTCGTGTTTACAACAAATGTAGCATCTGTTCTCTACGTTAATGGGCACCATCTCACACAGGGCAGTGGATATGCCCAGCTGTGCCTCCCTCACGCCAAGACTCAATGGCATTGCAAGTGGTCTGTTCGGTGTGGGTCGGGGCGCCTTGTCCTTGGCATGTTGCTGTGTGATGGCTAGACTGGAGAAGGCATTTCCATAGCATGCTACATGCTCAGCTTGCTAAACATGATGCAGCGGTGTGTTGTATGTGTGTGTTCCTCATCATACTCGTGTGTGTGTGTGTGTTTATGTGCATGTGTGTGTTCAGTCTGTGGTTGCATATATGGCCAGCGTGGTTTTACGTGCATGTGCAGATGTGCTTGTAACCCGTAATGATGTAAGGGAGCCAGAAAGACTTAATCGCTAATTGATCTTTGGGGAGATATCCTAATCCCGCAACAATATCTCCTTATCTTATTACAAGTGAACTATGTACACAATAGGCCTCTGTATCCATAACTAAGCCCTGTGCTTATGTTTAAGCTTATTAGATTTCATCTAAAACACAGATTTTAATAGTGTGTGCACTTTTGATACAAGTTTGATCAGACAGTGTAATCCTTTTTGTTTCCGCGATTAGTGTTAATTTAACACTCCACTTTTCTTTGTAACGCTCAACATGAAAACGTATTGGTAAATGAATATACGTGGGATCTACTGTGATCACTGGGAGGGTTGCATGTGGTGGGATAACAGTAAGTAAGAGTCAACACAATATGCAATCTATTCTCTGAGCTTTTGTCACCCAGGGAGATCACAGTGGGAGCTTGTCAGTGCCAAATGAAAGCCTTTCAAGGTGCGGCTCGGAGATTAGTAGTAATACTCGCCTGTCCTTCTGTCTGTCCGCTTTCATAGAGATGATACGATTTGCAAAAGATGAGAGCTCCCTCTCTCTCTCTCTCTCTCTCTCTCTCTCTCTCTCTCTCTCTCTCTCTCTCTCTCCCTCAGTTTTACTGAGCCCTGGAGGGGGTTGCCAGCTCTTTTCAGGATTCAGGGAGGAGGGTACATTAAGACGTGACTATTCCCCACAGAGACGTGACTCTCTCTGCTACCATGTGCTCATCTAGATGTGTTCCATCACTAGTATCATCACTTGTATCACATATGCATATATGTGAACAAGGGTGAACACAGGGTGTTGGGTTCCAGCCGGAAGGTCGTGGGTTCGAACCCTGGTGTTGACCTACCTGTAAGCATCTTTGAGCAAGATGCCTAACCCCTAACTGCTCCTGGTGGTTGGTTGCGCCTTGCATGGCAGCGATCACCATCGGTGTGTGAATGTGTGTGTGACTGGGTGAATGTGAGGCAAAATACTGTAAAGCGCTTTGGATAAAAGCGCTATATAAATGCGCCCATTTACCATTATTAATATATAAAAAAATAATCAATTTAATCTCATTTAAACTACAATTGTATACATTTTATAAAAATACACATCAAATGTATTTTTGTTTAATCATGGGAACGACTGCCCCCGCCCCCGGGGGCGCACACCTCACTACCAAGTCGAGATAATATTTTTTTTTAATATAAATGTCTAACAGTATTTACTATACACGTCTGGGTAGCCAAGCCTCTCGCCTAGCAATGTAATCTAACAACCATTGCCCAAATGTAAGCATTTTTCAAAGTCAACCAGATTAAAACAAATATCATATATAAGCGCTTGGAATTATCGCAATTTATTGCCATGACGCTCGTAAAATAATTTTTTTTTTAAATCATGTTGTGTGATTTATCGGAGATTATATGAGAGAGCGCATTTCCTTTGTTCTAACAGCGGTCTCCCATTGCCGATAGCAGCATGCCTTAGAAAGATATCTTATAAACAACGCGACACTAATTATGCCTTTAGAATTAGAAATTGCGCTATGCGCCTTACCTGTAATGCGTTCGTTGAAAAAATCTACCCCGAATTCAGCCAAGAATGTTTTTAAAACCATAATCCAACGCCGGTTCAATATCTCGTCTCAAAACTTGGCATCCATTTTGGAAGTATGACGCCGATTCAAGACTGCGGTTCTATGGGAACTGTAGTTCTATTATGGGGAGCTGGCGTCTTTACACAAGACTACAGTCTGCCGAAAGCTATTCGGCTCCTATAACGTTACTTTCCGGTTTATCCGGATAAAAACGAGTCGTTTGTGGGGTCACGTGTTTAATTTGGCCAATCACAGCTCTGGCTAAATCCAGGGGATTTCAAGTAACGTCATCGTTCGGCATCGGACAGCTGTCAATCAATTTCTTCGTGAGAGAAAATGAAATTATTACACTTAAACTATAGTTTAGTACATATATTAATAAAATAATAACATAAATAAGCACATTTATGAATACGTATTTATTTATCTGAAGTTTTATATGGCCAAAGTATTTCAAAATTTTTGACTTTCACAATAAAACCCATAATATATATATATTTTTTTTACACAATGCCCTAATCCTTGAACATATATACTCATCAGATGTTGTATTGTAGTCCTAAAGTGTAAAGAAGTTTCTTATGCTTAATTTCCATAAAGTTATTACATAAAATAGTACATTATGTCCGGCGAAAATGAAAAAAAAAAGATTTTGCTGTATTTGAGATTAATTTACTAATAAGCAGTGTCAACCACATGGAATATTTAACCTGAATTAAAATCTCACATGGGTTATCTACATTTTAATACCAAAATAAGCTTTATAACTTGTTCAGAACTGCATAAAACCTTATGAATGGAAGGGAATGTTTTTGCAAGGAAAAAAAGGGGGAAAAGGGCCTAGTTTAGAGGAGGATATTAATCTATTTCTCCCCCTTCAGTCTAAAAACGTAATTTTTAAGGTATTAAATGGCTAGCATCTTCGCTAGCCCCCCAAAAAATGGGACTATCATGAAAATGTAATCTGTTAGTCAGATTCAAGAAAAATGGGTCTGATGGTGTCAAGTTCTTGAATCCAGTAAATAAAACCTGCATACTGTGCATCTATTAATTACGCAAAAGCCCAATGGTCCCTAAAATTATTATGTATGTACGATTCCTCATTAGATTACAGCGTGTACATTATGTTATCAGCCATCATCAGCCTTCTCATCAGCCGCCAGATTGTGTATTGACTCTAATAGCTGCTCTTATTTCAGCTCTTGTTTCATTACAATGTAGCGGTGTGCATTCAATAGGTCACTGTGCGAGTTTGATTCATGATTGTTCCCCATTGGTTTTTATTAGTGCAGCATTGAGGCAAGCCATGGTAAACACATTTGCATTTTAATGGGTGATATAGATTGTTTCACTGTTCAATACCCACCTTCACAGGAACACACACACACACACATACTGTCATTGTTTCTCTAAAATATGAAATAGGCATACAAAAGCACCAGCCAGATCAAACACACTACAAGGGTGAAAAGGGAGCACAAACTGATAAAGTCCCTCCCCAGGAGTTAACCGGCTAACAGCAAATCAAGAAGTCCAAGTATGCTAATTAGGGACGTAAGTGGGTTAATGTGTCTGTTTCATGTAACGGCGCCATTGATGTTAATGAATAGAGATTGTACGATTAAGTACAATCTTTCATAGGTCAGATTGGACGATGGCCAATGAGAATGGTCCCTGGACACGCATCCCCTTCCCCTGACACCTGCAGAGCAGGATGCTACCCATTTAGAAGTGCTTGCCTCTGTGCCATGTAATCGGATGCAAATTAGACTAAGAAACTCAAATCGCTACAGTGTAGGCGTATGGAACCTTTGTAGCAGGCAGCCACAGCCAGCACATGCCTTGTTTGTTGCTAGTGTGTGCGTGCGTGCGTGCGTGCGTGCGTGCGTGTGCGCATGTGTTTGTGTCGGGTACCTCTCTTGACTGAGATCTCGTCAGATTGATGGGTCCCCACTTTGCTGCCTGTGTCTGCACATGGCGCTTGCCAAGAACGCCGTAGCAGAGTACATGTTTTTGTTTGCATAGGAGGTGCCGAGACGCTCACGGGCGACTGTTCCGGCAGGAACCGCATCATTCTGAATCGTTTAGTGCCCAAAGCCATCGCCTCTCCTCCAGATATGTACAGAGAGAATAGTATATGAGAGCTCTGTCTTTGAGGCGCGCCGAAAAAGGTATCAATACCGTTGTTTTACTCAGCTAACATCTTTACTCTCCAGCCCCCCACCCCCTTCTTGCACACAACCTCCACGCTCGTCTTTCAGAGATTGTGAAAACACTTTTTGTCCAATATCCCCAGCCCAAATATCACATGTAATGGAGGTAAATAATATCTGTTCTAACAATCCGCTCACTGATATCTTGTAGTTCTTGGTTGTGCACAATCCCTGCCAACCCTTTTTTCCCGTTGTTACCTACTGACATCCAGTAAAGTCAATAACAACGATATTCACAGATAGCAGCAGGTTTCTGTGGAGAAAAGCAAACATAATTGGCTGAAGAAAGTGAAGTTTTAATGTCGGGGAGCTTGTTTCGGAACGCGGAAGCGCAACGCTTTGTGTTGATGTTACCGACAGTGTTGTCGTTACTGCATGAAAGTAGACAGCCTGTGGATGAGAGGGCAGCCGGGGAGGCTCTAATTTATCTGTTTGCCTGGCGTTTCCTCCACCGTGGTGGTGCTTGTGCTGTTGGAGGGGGCTGTGACGGGGGGCAGCTCTGTAGGGGCGTGGGGCTTTTCGGTGGCACGTTAAGGGTGTGTGTTTGTGTCGGGTGGAGGCTATAGGCTTGTCAACTATATATCCTTTCCTACACACATTGGACCATCAAGCTAATTGCGTCCCCTCTGAAAGGGCCAGCGGCTGAAAAGGACACGGTCGGCTAATATGTCTGCATGTTGCCTGCTTTTGCTCGACCTGTCACTCTGATACTTTAAAACCACGGCAGTTTCTTTTAAGTGAAAGCTTATTTAGTTCCCGGCCCGTCAACATTCTTTCACTGCACCGCACATAGCTCTTTCTTACGGATATTACCTAAAAACAGCTGTCAGATTTGAGACGCTTATTCGCGTTGGGTGTTTTGTGTTGTGTCGCTGTGTTTCCCTTCCTCCCACACCTCCACGGAAAGGCGGTACAATGTTTTGAAATTAGCTATCAGCCGCGGAGGTGACAGATGACGAATGGGGGAGAAACACATGTGACAGCGAGACGGACGGATTGACAGAATTCTAGACTTATCTTGACAGACGGCTCCCCGTGAATATTCTAGTGGAGCAGGGTGCATTTCCAGCGCTGGTCCGATGCGGTAGGGTGGAGGAGGGGAGGGGTGGAATGTACGGGAATAAGAGGAGGCATACTGTAGGTATGTAGGAGCTGTGGTGGAGGGCCAGGGGCCAGTGCACATTGATTTCCACAGACAGGTGCTCGACCACACACACATCCAGGAGCTGTGAGACAGAGGAGGGGCCGCAAGATGATTTCCAGAAATATACTGTCTACATATATTCTATGATTAGAATTACATGTAGTTTGTTTTGTTATTACACACATTTACATTGTATGATTTGTTCTGCTAACAACATATATTAAATGATAAAATAATAGTACGGATGTTATGCTTCAACCACCTCTGGGGGTAGCGGGGGTTGTGAGTCTTTGGCGTGGTTATTTTGGAGGGTCACGGGCTGAAAAGATTGGGAAATCCTGGCTTAGCTGTTTCTCCTCGTCTCCAGGAGGTATCTTCTAGGGTACTGAGCCGCCGTACCTGGGGCTGAAGGGATAGCCAACAAAGCCCACCACAGCCGACTGAGCAAAGCTAACGTAAAATATTGTGTGTTTGCAGTTTCAGGAGGTGCAGATTGTTTCCAGTAATTATCTGTGTTATGCACAAACAGTAGCGTTGCTCTATGAAAGGTCGTAACTTAAGAAACATAATCTCTGCAAGGAAAAAATAAGCATTTCACTGGAGCTGTTTATTGTAAAAAAGGGGAAAATGTGGTGAGATAAATAAACAACACAATGCTAGAATTAATTGCGATGTCTTCCAACCACCACAAGGCTGAAGTATCTGCTCATTGTGTGTTAAAGGTATAGTCAGTGATTGTAAGATAATACACTTATTGTCAAATTCACAAATATCTTCTTGCAGTCCTCTAGCTTACTGTTCCCGCTGTAAAAATATGGTACTTCTATAGAGTAAATACAGTAGCAACTTAAACAGTGGTGCAGGCCACACACAACAACAACAACAACATCCTAGCCTTCGCAATGTGTTTCCAATGTGTGGCAGAGCTTCTGAGAGAGCACCTTATGGCATTGAATGGAGAGGTGCTTTTGTTTTGAGTTGAGTTTGCGTTTAGCCAGCGAGAGTCTTATTATACCGTTAACGTTCAGCCTCGG
This sequence comes from Typhlichthys subterraneus, assembly GCA_027564835.1. Lineage (NCBI taxonomy): Eukaryota > Metazoa > Chordata > Actinopteri > Percopsiformes > Amblyopsidae > Typhlichthys > Typhlichthys subterraneus. The sequence continues at coordinate 7,202 of JAODUH010074514.1, forward strand.
TTGCTGGTGTGTTGGTGTACATCAGTGATGTTTGGACCATGCGGCGTTGATCCCATTGGCCCTACAGTATGAATGTGTTAGTGTCCGTCAACGTCTGTGCGCGTGTGAGAGAGAGAAAGATATTAAGAAGACAGCTTGATTCGCACGTCCATTATGTCCCTGACCAAGTGGACTGTGGGTGCCAGTTTTCTGTCACTCATTAGGTGCTAATCATTGGCAATTCCACTTGCCTTCCAGCATGTATATTTTACTGTATCACCCCCTGTCAATTAGTTTTCTTCTGCGCTGTGTGCAGTGTGACACCCTGTACTTTTTTGACTGATGAGGCACACAAAGCCCCTAGTGTGCTTGCTCTGCCCCATGACAAAATAATAAAAGATATCTCAGGGAGATCATTTTATCTTACTCTTGATTGCCAGATTATTATCAGTTAATTATTTAGAGCCTTAAATTAATTTGCTAAAAATAGTCTGTGTCGCTCCTTGTCGCCAATGGAGACGGCTCCATTATTCCTCTCCGTGCCGTAGACCCTAACTGTGAACCCCCCCACCTCTACTCTACAACTGCCTCTTTTTTGTGCTGGAGTACCCTACTGTGGCTAAATGTGTGGCGGAAGCACATAAGGAAGAGCTTTATTTGTAGTACGTCTCGTTTGGATCTAACCAACAAGAAGGAGCATTTCTTTTTTGTTTTGTTTCAGATGTTAATCAAGTCAATTAGGCCTAATCATTCAACGTTTGTTGTATTTTATCATTGTTGAATGTTCTTGCTATGCCTCCTTCCTACAATTATTATTGCTTAGAGGATTGTATGTCAATCTCAGAACACTCAGCTATTCATCCATGGTAAATTGACAACTTAATGACGGTGTTTTAATATGCAACAACATTACAAAGGTCCAAACAGGCACAGCACAAACTTTGTTTGCCCACAATCACAATGTTCTCACTTTGCAGGTAGTGTGTTTATTGCTCATGCTTTCTCAGGATGCTCAACAGCATGTTTTAGGTGATAGCATTGTCTACCCCCCCTTCCCCCTCCCCCATCTCTCAACTCTGTGGACAGTTCATTAAGCTGAAAGTGTTTTGAACAAAGGATTGTGCTGTAAGTGGTCTTTTAATGGGATTCAAGAATCGAATTCCGCCCCTTATTTTCCTACGCATGCCCACAGACACACACGCACGCATTATGCCCGCACATTCACGGACACACACACACGAGCCGAAACTTCTGCCACGTAGGCCGACCTGCCACTCTGGTTGGTGCTGTGGTAATGATAAGGCTATCGAATGGAGCTGTGCTCTGGCACGCTATCCACCAGGTCAAAGGGCCGACTGAAGGAATGTGATCAATATGTTCCTCCCTCCCTCGCTCTCTTTCATTCTGCCCCACACCCACCCCTCACACACACACAGCCATCTCTCTCCTCTCTGGCACCGACACCATCCCTTCTTTAGCCACAATCACAGGAGGCCTTGACCAATTTCCTGTTAGATCCCTTCCTGTCACATTGAAGAGTGAACTGCATTAACTGCCCACGCCTGTGTCTTTCACCCTGTGGTGCCAAAGCTCCTTTTTGTGGAGTGCTAAGAGGAACACTGCGCTGCGGTTTATGTGGAAACATCCCACAAAGAAGAATAAAAACAAATGCTCTGAAAAGAAATGGCAGTGAATAAATACTTTTGTATAAATGCTTTTTTGAGAAAAACATATCCTTGACATAAGAGCTTTATAATGTAGCTCCTTCACTCTAATCTCAAACACACAAATACACATCACATGAAAACATAAATGATGAGGGTTTTATCCACATATTGAATCATATCAAATGTCAGCTATCCAATATTAGAGTTTATTTTATTTTACTTTCCACTAGCAAGTCTAGACAAAATGACAACTGACACAAAATAATAAACTTAACCTTATAACCGAAGTGACGTTAAAGTGGTAGTATTTGAGTACATCCCGTTTTGCTAAATATGTGCACATAATATCTGAGAATAAATAATGTCTCACCATGGAAACCTTTAAGATGAACTGTCGAACACAAGGATGAGGCACTTGTGGTCTGAACACTCAACGAAAGTGACATCTTAATGTAAAGATAATCATCTAAATGCTGCTCAAGGTGCCACAAGGTCTGGCGATATCAAGCTTGTTGCTGCCTCTGCTTTTCATTCTATCGAAAACACACACGTGTCAAGTAAATGTGAATATGTCCCCGGCTTGTGCTTTTCTGCTCCCCGCTGCATATAAAAACATGCCGGCGACTCAAACTACAATTGTAATCAACCACTTTTTAATTCCATCTGCTCAAGCCACTACCCACGTGTTACAGAGCACAGTATACTGTAGAATTTAGATTTACAGTCCAACAAAGGGGCTTGTGAGTCTATTGACATTTTAAGTACCCCCCATCTGTCAGGAGACAGGCATCAAAGGAAGCCCAGCACGATGCCCATTTGCAAACAGTACTAACTGGCTTGATTACCGGCCTGGTCGGAAGGCAGGGTTTTTAAGTGGCATCGCAAGAGCGCAGGTTTCCCCAGCCCTCCCCACATCTCATGCCATACGGCCAACAATGATTTAGCTAGCTGACGTGCGGCTGGTGGTATTTTAAGAGCCATTCCTATGCGTTGCTGGAGTGCGAGCAGCGGGCCATGGAGTGTTTGTAACCTGAGCAGTCGTGGCTGCTCTCCGTTTCATCAGATACAGATCTGATCAGACCCTACATGTCGCGACGTGCAATACAGGTAATTGCAACGAGCTGAGCGCCTGCATCAGGAACAGGAGACGGCGTGGGTTACATGTCACAAGGCGTGCCACACACATACACGCACTCAAATTGGGATTATTAGATCAGATAAGACTATCCATGTGCGCAACAGGGGGACATCAGAGTAAATAAATAGCTCGGTGTCGCAGAGGAAACGCTGGCATCAAATGCCTGTGTTCTCTGCTCATGCTCTGTGTTCAAAAGGGGACAATTGGAGGAGATGTGGGAAGGTGGGGTTTGATGTTTACCGATTAGATCAGCCATCACGGGCGGCGAGTGGCTTGACCTTTTCCATTTTGACGTGACTGAGCAGCGCTTGTAAACACAGTGGATTTGCATTGTCATGTTTTCACCCAGCAGAGCACACTGATGTGACGTTAAATGACTTCAGATGAGGATGACATCGTCACAATCATAGAATTGTGCTGTGACTGTGTTCCTGCGCGTATGTGCGCGCGCGTGTTAGTGTGTGCGCATGTGCATGTCTGAGCCTTGACAATTCAATCCTGGACAGATATTCGTTGTGTACAATACAGTAAATCCCCAATGGATATGATTGTTGCATTGACAGATCCCTGTGAGGGACAGCCTTATCGCTGTGCACACTGACTGCTTCGAGGCCTCCCCTTCCCTATTAGAGTGTCAGCAGGTCTGCTGAACATGTTATCAGTGTACTCGAACTATGGAAGTTCTAAAAGTGTTCTTGCTGCTTTGATTTGGTTTGAGGGGCTTGTTCATATATGATGTGTGTCTCTTTCAATGTAATATCCCATGACACTTTTTTTGTCCGCACATGCAGGACCTAGTTATTATCATAGTGTTTTGTTTCCCCCTTTTCTCCTGCTAACATTTTCCCTTCTAAAAAAATCAGCCCATCCATGATTCAGCAGGTAATTTCCATGGGACTAATCCTCTCATATCTAATTCAGCCAGTCTGTATTTCTCTATCAGATGTGGCCATTACAGACACCGGTCTTTTCCACGCGGAGTTGTTCCTCCAGCAGCTGGGTGCTATGGCACGGCTATATGAATGCTTGAGCAGAGGCAGCCTTCCTTCTCTAGACATATAAATATTTCAGGAATGGGCGAGCGGAATGAATTGACAGTTAAATTGACACCGAATCTAGCTTTTAATATCGTTCACATCAAGGGGAAGGAGAAAGGCGTGAGTGATGGGGAGGAGAAGAGAGAGCGAGAAAGGCCAATGCGTCCAGTGTCGGAGGGTCGAGAGAATCCATCAAGCTCCTGATGTGTTCGCAAACCTTTTTCTCACTTTCTCTCCCTCTTGCTCTCCTTCTCGTTGTATCGCCTCCATCTTCGCCATTCACCTCCGACCGACGCGTGTGCGCACGTGACAAGTGCACGTGAACCGCGCGGGAACCCCGCGTCGCACATGGTTCAGGTTGAGGTCACTGTATCTATAGACAGGCATATTTGCTTTGCAGTGTAGGCTAGACCAAATACCATTTATCTTACACATTAGACAGTAGAAACACACAGTAGGCAAACACAACAAAGGTTCTCATAACCAGAGTACTAAAATGAATGACTGAAATCAATTAAACGTTGCTTCTATGCGTTCTGAACAATATCGCTACTACTTGTTCCTCTGGGTGATGGCTGCTGGAACAAAGCTGTTTTTATTCTACTTTGTTCTGCCGGTGAAATGAACGCAGCTGAAATGCACGTGCAAAGGATGGGGGTCGTCGTTGCTCTGTGCACGTTGCTATGTGTGTCGAGTGCTCTATTGAATGCCCAGACATCTAAGATGCTGTGGGGGTCAGAGTAATGATACAGTACCTTGTTTTAAAGGGATTTGGTCCTGTTTGCTTGTGCAGTGGCTCACTAAAGTGTAATTACATTACAGGGAGGAGGATTTACCCAGCGTCAAGCCATTAGCATGCTGGGAGATACTGCTAGCAACAGAGGAAGTGATGTGAGATAAGGGTGATCAACTGAAATGGAGTGTGTGTGTGTGTGTGTACTACACTGTGGATGTGTGAACGTACGCCGGTATTTCAGCGTTGAGGAGACAGGGAAAGTTTGTCTGTGGCAAGCTGTAGATTTCCAGCCAAGGTGTCGTTATAATTACTTTGGAGGAAGTCCAGCCATTTTCAAAGAGCATTGTTTCACTGCTGCATTCAGTCAGGGACATTTTTAATTATTTTCACCATGTGGAAAGAACCTGACTGGCATTCCTTTCACGGGCGGCTGTGTCACCTGAACTAGGCTTGACAAAGTGTGCAGACCCAATGGACGCCAGTTTCTTGGAAGAGGGCGCTCTGTGTAAAACTGAAATGTAAATCTGTGGATACAGTTCAGTGGTGACACTTGAATGCCTGCATTCACCCATGGTCGCCTTCAACGGGCAAACTGACATGCTATATACTGCGAGTACAAATTACACTTTCCTCCTCTCCTTCAACTTATCAACACTCTCTCTCTCTCCACCCCGTTCAACGTTTTCCCTGTGCTCTTTCTCCCACTTGTGTCCCTGTCCTGACGCTGCTAGTCCCGGAAAATGTAATCCGGCTCGTGAGTGTCAAAGTCGGCAGTTCCTTGAATGGCCACTTCAGGATGGCTCCAAAGGCGAGTTGATCCCCATAGACTCCGATGTTAAAAAACAAAGTCCAACTTTACAGCAGAAATAACATGTTAACAGCCTGGTCTCTATAGCTAGTTTCCACATTGATGGCAACTGTACGGGGGGTGAATTCTTATATCACATCCCAGATTCCCACAGCCGTCTGTTCAACTATGTCCCCTATGAAGGGTACACGCCGTCTGTGCCAGGCCAGTGCCAGGCCAGTGCCAGCCTCTCCCACCCCGCCATGCTCCCTCTGCTGGCCTCTCCAATGCATGACAGGCCTGAGCCCTGTCACATAGTACCTGACACCACCCCTGGTGTAAGCACTGTTTGTTTGTCCGTCCATTGCTTGCTGTACGTCCGTGCAGCGGGTGTATCACCCCCCACTGTGCTTCTCAACATGGTGAGAGGTGGAAAACTAATTACCATACTGGAATGTGAATGCGTCTGAAGCAGCCCCCAAACCAAAGTAAATCAAAAATATTTACAGAAATCTGCTTTGCATTTTTATATCCGGTTATTGTGCCGCTTTCGCACTAAGCAGGCCACCAAATTAAATTGAACTGTTGCGGTACTCTTAAGCCGATAAAGCATTTTTAATGGGAGAATACAGTGTGTGTGTACTATAGAAATGTGCTTGAATAGTAGAATACAGTCAAATGTACACATAGCATAGCACAGCATTTCATCTTCACTACTGCAGTTGCTCTTATACATTCATACTGTATAGTACACTCAGCAGCTACCATCCCTCTTATGGTATACCTGACCCTCCATAATCTATCAATCCATACTCTTACCCCCCCCCACCCCCCCACCCTCTCTCTCTCTCTCTCTCTCTCTCTCTCGACCCCTCCAGAGCTCTGTGTCCAGCCAGTGGGCAGCCCCTGTGTAATTTGGCCCGAATGGGGGTACTCGCAAGGGGGTAGGAAAGTGAACGGGTGTCGGGGTGAGGTTTGGAGTAAAGCAGGCTTAGTGTGGGGCCCTGGGTTGAGGGGTGGAGAAGCAAAGCATTAAATAAACATTAATGGAACTGGGTTAGAGGAGATTTATTAGGGAGGGCTTTTACCCCCCACTGCAGAAGACCGTGCAGCACTTTAATAACTCTCTCACGCACAGGTAAACAAAGTAATATATTGCCGTCCTCATAGGTGGCCGTCGTGAAAGCTGCTTTAACTTCTGCTCATGTGGTTCATAGCTCGGAGCGGATTTGTCTTCCCCTTTTACAGTTCAGTTTATCATTAGATTGAATGGGGTTGGAGCCCCAACAAAAAAGCTCTTTACTTCTAGGCTAAGTCTGACTTGGATATGATTTTAATGGCATTTTATGGTGTTAAAAAGTGAGCAGCCTTAATCGCAGCTTACTGATGGTGAGGCCACCCTCTGTGGCACCACATAGAAAACAAGAGACAGTAATGAGGACACTGGTAGGAGACAGAACTGCTGTGGAGAGTTTGACCAGGACAGAGTTTATGGCTGATCTTTGTTTTTGTTTGTCACGGTCTAATTGAGAGATACATTTACACAAACAGAAATGTGTAGACCAGTAGCTGCACATTGACATCACATATCTGACTTGTATTTGATCCAATGAGGCTATCCCACAATAACAACGTTCTAGAGAAGAGGCAGTCCGTTTGACCACGCTCCATTGGGCATTGTTTCCAGGCTTTGCATCCTACCTTTAACCAATTGCCGTTGCTACATCTGTTTCAATTGCCAGCCAGGCTAATCAAATTCAGCGCATGAATAATTCCAGATATTTAAATAGCCCACATGTGTACTCCAATGATATTTATATTTCAATTAATTATATTTCCAATTATATTTCCAGTGAATTCCCAGCGTCAATACAATGGAATCGAGAATTGACTGCTTTGGAATTGAGTTTCCATCCGTGCCGCAGCTTGCGTCAACGCTAAAATCTCCGTTAGCATTCGCATTATTGATACCTTGGTAGCATCCGTGCTAGCAAGCTTCTGCAGGCACAACACGATGCTCGGTGCACAGTGTGTGACGTGCCTTGGCAGGGGGAAGGCCGCCGTGCACGCTAGC
>JAODUH010074525.1:0-11041 GCA_027564835.1 Typhlichthys subterraneus
GGTCAGCGCTATAACACCGATCTGACTGGTGCTTCACTACGTCTAGCTAGAGCCGGTCAGCGCTATAACACCGATCTGACTGGTGCTTCACTACGTCTAGCTAGAGCCGGTCAGCGCTATAACACCGATCTGACTGGTGCTTCACTACGTCTAGCTAGAGCCGGTCAGCGCTATAACACCGATCTGACTGGTGCTTCACTACGTCTAGCTAGAGCTGGTCAACACTGCTGAAGTGCCTTTGTTTGGCTGGAGCTCTTGTAGAGGCAGTTGTAGTGTGTCCCTCACAGTGAGGGAATGGGGTGCCTCTCTAATGAATGGTTGGCCGAGGGCTCTTATCAGCAAGGGCATGTTTGCCCACATGCCTCCTGCAGAACTGCAGATTCCACGCCTGCCTCCCGCCGGCTTTTTACAGCGCCACACACTCACTCACACACAGAGAGAGAGAGAGGGAGAGAGGGAGAGGGAGAGGGAGGGAGGGGGGCCATGCTTGGCCAGGCCGGGGCAATAGCTATCCTTTTAGTGCATGTGGTGATTTACTGTAGCCTCCTTCTCTTAGACATTGGGTTTGTGTTTGTCTAGCTATTTGAATTAGAATGGTCCGCTTTGAGTCTGCACACTCACAATAAAACACCTCCACCCATAATGGAAAAGGTCACCTTAGATGTGCTCATGCATGCACACACGTGCGCACACACACACATAGATAACAGCGTTGTTTTCATGTGTGTGGGGGTGGGACAAGCTTTAACTCTAGAGGTGAAAGACAACAGAAAGTAGTGAAAGAGTAAAATGTCGAGGGCTGTAGGCTGTAGCTTTTAGGAGCTGGTTCCAGTTGAACAGCCAATCAGCAGTCGGTGTGTTTACGGATGTCAGAGCCCTCTCCTCCTGGCGGCTTGTGCCTGGGGAGGATCCATTTCCAGCCCTGACGTTATGAGATAATATCTCCCCCCCAGCTGTTAAAGCACAGTCCCTCCATTGCATCTGCTTCCAGGTGTGTGTGTGTGTGTAAGGCCTTGTGCAGTTCTATACATGTTGTATTTATTTGTGTGTTAGCCATGTATGAATATATGTGTGTGTGTGTGTGTGTGCGTGAGGGAGCACTCAACACCACACCAGAGAGTGTATCTGGCTCTGATCCATTACTGACTGTAGAGACAACTCTAGGGTCAGAGGACATGTAGCCCAATAACCAGAGGAAGTGGATAAATGGTGCAATCCCAGCCTTTCTAATTAAAAAGCTAGAGGTTAAAAGGTACAGGCAGTAAGACTAACCTGCTATGAGTCACACCAGGGATGTTTTCATAAGAATGAGATACAGGAGCTTTAATGCACTTAAAGGATTTTTTCTGAAGGTGATTGAGGATACATGGGCCAGTGTTTTCAGCATGCAGTTCTGCTGACCCTCATTAGACTTGTGTTTTTGTAGTGTGCTGTTATGAATGTAAATATTGTCTCACTGGCGTGTTTCTCCTTGCTAATATTGCTATTTGTCTATAACTATTTGGGGCATTTAGACACCGTAAAGGTAAAACAGTAGTGTAAATTACAAAGGACTGCTGTTCACAATTTGAGGCCAAAAGGAAAACAGAGCCCTGTTTTTGCAAGCTGTTCTGAATAAGACCGCTGTATTATTTTTCAACAAACACATAAAGAATGGGCTTTTTTTTTTCTTTCATCAGGATAAAGTCCCACACCACATCTCAATCACAGCACTGTCTAAGCACACATGGAAGCGTCATGGCCTCTTTACATCACAATACAGCATTTGTTATTTGTGTGTGTAAAATCTGCCTGCAACGCCCAGTGCCCACAGGAAGACCAACAGCAGGCGAGGGATCCGTCTCGCCTCCTCGTCAACATCTACGTCGACGGAAACCGCCGCCCTGCGTCCGCTCCCCAGCCCCCTTCAAAACAACCAAAACAAAACACAACCGACACTAGAAAGCAGCCACCAGCAATTATACAGTCATTTGGCCCTAAGCTCTCACATGTTGAATGGATTTATCCTCCCTGCACTCCCCTGTGGTGGAAAACAGTGATTTTAATTCATATGCCATGGGATTGGTAGCCACACAAAGACCAAGTGCTTTCACCTTGGGCCATTCTGTGAGTGATTATGTTTACTGCTGCTTGTGGGGGACCAGCCACCGTTTGTGAGAACCACATGTATCTGTTGCGCTGGCTTGTGTTCAGGCGCTATTCACACTGCCGATGCATCTGGCTTCAAAGTCCTGCTAGCTTGGCTCAGTGCACTGCTAAGGCACAGGTACAAGGCCTGCACACACAGTGGGGCCAGTGCACCAGACTAATGAAGAGTTAAGGGGGTGGGAAATTAAAATAAACAATAAAAGCCCAAATGATTGGATTCAGAACATTTTCAGTCCGAAACGTCTTTACAATATGGCATTTTTTCTTGATAAAGTAATTTCTTGCACATGCTGTGATGGGAACTCGCATCCCATCTGCTGCTAAAGGACTACTTACGCTTCACTAGCCAAATCCACTCTCGATGCTCGCATCAACGTTTCAAGACATGCGATGGATGCATTTAGTGTCCTTCTGTGTCCACAAGCCTCAGATTGATTTCCAGCCCAACATAACACAGCCATGAGTGCACACATCAGCCGACGCTGTCGATCTCTGCCTTTGCCGCGGGGAGCTCTGGAGCAGAGGACCGCATTCTTCTTGTTGCTCCCTGTTGAGCAGTAAGCTAATACAATGACCTAGACCGCAAAACCCGGGGAGTAAATCCTCTTGCTAAGCATTCCTGTTTGTTGGCTAATGATGCGCAGACCCAATTCTCCCTTTTTTTAAACATTAGTAGCACAGCTGCTGACTGGAGAGCATTGTAGTTCCCCCACCCGGCCACAGGAGCACAGCGCGCGCATCAAGTCTCCATGTGAAGCCCCCACCCCCCAACATGCTCGTGTGTGAGCGCTCATTCCTGCAGCCGTTTTATTACTGTATATGTGAGGGTGTGAGCACACTCCTATACCACTGTGCATTCTCCCACCGTCTTCATACACTGTTCATTAACAAGCATTGCGCAAACTTTGCATGTCTTGTGTGTGTGTGTGTCTGTGTGTGTGTGTTTTGGAGGGGGAAGGGGTGGCAGGGGGGTAGAATGAGATTTTCATTGCTTGAAAGCAAACAGGCTCCTGTGATAAATCCCCTGTCCAGTGCTACTGCTGTCCTGTACAGGGGCCTCTGCTTAGAAAATAAATACAGCAGCTGTTCTAGTATAACTGGAAAATATTGTTTACGTTGATGGAGATTACCACGCACGGGTGAAGACTGGCAACCAAAGGTCTGAGGGGATTCATTGTGACTAATGTGGAGGTTAGATGCTGGTCTTCTTAGTGCGGACACAAGCCTCAGGGCTTCTTATGGACACACACTTTGTAGGCGTGACTTTACAGTGTGTGAGATTTAGACGAACACGTTGAACACATACGCATTTAGTTATTTTTACGCAAGGGCATCACACTGTATACTTTAGCTTTCTATATGAGCTGATTGCCCAGAGGTTCTCCCCCTCTGGTTACCCAATAGAAACTGTGACTTTGTATGAGCCGAAGAGCACAAAAAGAGGCTTCATTGTAAACCTCTAATCTGCAATTACCTTGGCTTGAGGAGAAGCAAGGAAAAATAGACCTTGAGGAAAAGGCTATATCAACAGTTCAGGTCTGGCCAGCAGTGTTTTAATGTGTCAAATAGCTCATGTTCGGCCGTCTGGAAAACCTGGACATCGTATCACTTTGCTCCTGGAAGACAAATAAAAGATCCTTAGAAGATGTAAATAGGGATTTATAGAATTCCAGGAGTTATACTTCACGCTTGAAAGGCCCTGTTGTTCTACAGTAGCTGTACATTCTTGTTTAATAAGGTCTAGGCTTTATTGCACTAACTGTAATCATTTATTCTTTTCAGAATAACACCGGAGGCCCAACACAGTGTATTTATTGTCTGATGGACGTGTCAATCTTTTTCTCGCTGGCTAATAACTGGCGCTGCTAATAGCTGCTAATACTTTCCATATACAGGAGAAAGGGGTGAACATGGACAGTATACTGTTTCTTTCCTGTATTGCACAGAAGAGAGTACTTGGCCCGGGCTGAGATCACATAAAGGAGTTGGTTTTTCCAGTCATTTTATGGTTGAACAGTTTTAAGTGGGCCTCCTTCCCTGTGGGCCGCAGCACAGGTGCTGGCTGTGTCAATTGTTTACAGAAGTTCGGAGCGGTGCGATGGCTCGCCCGAAACAGACGAGCCGGGGGCCCAGGTCCCGGAGCGGAGCTTGAAGCGAGAGCTGGGTAGAAGAGAGCCTTGACATTAGTAAATTAGATCCAGAGAGGGCAACAGCAGGGGGCAACGCACAGCTCTTTTACTGCCCGGACTGCAGGTGCGACAGCGGCTTTCAGACCAAGGCCTAGAGCCACACACACACACACAGCCACACAGCTAAGCAGCGACAGACACATTTACGTACTAATGTATGTGCACACGCTCTGGCTCAAACGGGCATGCGCCCAAGACACGCAGACATGTCATGAACACACAGCACGTTTATGAGCCGAGTTTATATTATGTCATCATCTTCCTGCCACTTTGTTTGGTCAGGCAGCGAGCGAAAGGAGCATTTCTTCAATTGGATTATGCTAATGTGTTAGCCGGGGCTGCTACACGAATGACAGAACAGCTAAGCGATTCATATAAATATTCTCATCAACAGCACCATTTACTTCAGCCTAATTATCGGTTCTGTCATGGCCCTGGGCCGGCCGTGTAGATACAGGAAGACAAACATTTGGTTTGGAAAATAAGGCCAAAACATTAAAGGTTTATATGTTTTAACTTGGAGTGGCTGCGTTTAACGGTACATGGGAGGAATGAATAATGCCATTGGTCTTGTGGTTAGGAGGATTTATTGCTGTATATTTTCATACTTTATGGTCGAAACTCCCCTGTCTGTAATATTTTAAGTTCTTTCTTACTTTGTTGAGTAATGACCTTACCATGTATGTTTTTCCCCGAGAAGCTTCTGTTTCTGGGCGTCGCAAAGACCATTAGGAGGTAGTGGTAACCTTGCAGGATGGCTCCCCCAGCTCCGCTGAAACCCAATCTACGGGACTGCTCATTCTCTCCCGCTCATTCTCTGCAGCCCCCCTTCACCTCTTTCCATCACCACACAATCTATTTTCTTATTATTCTCTCGCTTCATCATCACAGAAAAGGTTTCTCCTTTTGCCTCTATTTATTTCAACCGCTAATATTGGCTTACCTACTTAGATAATAATACAATTACAGCCTGACCTAGCTCAAACGTAAACAGTGGAAACGAAATACGAGTCAATTCTATTAGATCTTCGCCTTTGTAAGTAAACGACGCTATTGAATTAGTAGGTCAAACCTTCGCACTGAGTGAAACCGTAGCAACCATACGCAGGCTTTTCCAACTTGGGGGTCGCACGTTTGTTTATTTTGTCTCGCCAGCCTAGTATAGATCATTCCTTTTGGAATTCCACTACTTCTCAGGCCAAAATTTAATTGTGTCTGACCATAAGTCATTCTCCCATCTCCTAGAAATATCTTAAAAATGCTTGTGTGTGCGTGGGCATTTACGGTGGAGCTTGCGTCGGCTACATTCAAGAGGGTGTCCAGGCTCCTGAGTGATTTTGTAGGGGGTATATATTAGCAGCAGACGCATACTTCGGCGCTAAGCAGGCCTCCACATCTGAGAGAGAGCCCTTGAGAGATCCATAAATTTGTATTGCCGTTCAGGACGGGTGAGGAGCAAATGTTTTCTTATGGACATTAAGCTCTTTTCACTTCTCATGTCCAAACTAACATGTCAGGCCCTCCTCTTATTTACGGGCCGGGAGGAAGGAAGGGGTCACCAGCGCTAAGCCAAGGCTTTCAGGGAATGCAGCTCTGGATTTCAGGCTTTTACCGTATATCAGCACTAAATTAACCTGCGGCTAATATATGGTCCTTATTGGTTTGTTGTTCTATCTCTGTGTGAGCTTATGTTTGTGTGTGTGTGTATGTATGTGTGTGCGCGCAGGTTACGTGCAGAGCTTGATCAGGCGCGTGATAAACAATGTGAACATCGTGGTGAACAACCTGATCCTGAAGTACGTGGAAGACGACATTGTGCTGTCCGTTAACATCACCTCTGCTGAATGCTACACGGTGGACGAGCTCTGGGAGAGGGCCTTCATGGACCTCAGCGGTGAGAGCCCCTGACCCCCCCCCCCCCCCCACTACCCCACACACACACACACACAGGTACGCGCGCGCACAGGGGCTGTCCCCGGGCTGGACTAGCTCCTGGGCTAAATTGCATTTCCATGCCCTGGCTATACCGTTAATGTGCAGCGCTAATGGAGACTCTAATGTACACATCAGGCCCGCGGATGATCCATCATACATAAAGTATGCAATGCCACGCAGACACTCAGCAGCACAATATGGATCTGCACACTCAACGACGGAAATATAGCATGGCCTAATGCAAATCAATCTATGCAATCCTCTGCACAGTCATTACGGTCCTTCTGGAAGATAAACAGCAGGCTGCAGGCTTGATCACTGATCATTTGCTGCCGCACAAAATAAATCACAACAGAAAATATCCTATATGTCCAAATTAAACATCCAACTCAATCAATCATACTGCTGTTAAATGTGTGGTCTTAGTGATTAGTGATCCTATAGTCGGTTTAAAATATAAAATAAAACCGTATTTAAAACTAGGATAGAAAATCAACTAGAGATCAAATTTCTGAATAATTAAAGTGTCCTCCTGACATTATACTGTAGCCTTATACCTATAAGCAGTCTCAGGGTGTATGGGCACGCTTTGTGTCCGGGATTAATACCACATCAAAACAGCAATCCTCTCACCTCACACGTTAGAAACTAATGGAAAAGTGTTACGGGGAAGAGGGGTTAGATTGAAGTGGGTCAGGTTAGCAGGTTCGGGCGTTACCTGCTTGAACTGCTCCTCGTACGTCCATTCGTGGTGCTGTGAGTGGTTGGGAGCGGTCCCGCCAGGAGACTCCGGCCGCCGCGCAGTCGCGAAAGGTGGCGGTGGACCTCGGGGAACGAGGTGGGGGACGCACTTCGGGGAGAGCTCCCCCGCACCTGCGAGGTGCACCGGGTGTCGGCTATGATAGGGGTTCCCGTGCGCCTCCATTCGCTCGTCCTCCTCGTCCACCTCTTCGCCCTCCGCGTCGTCCTCCTCCTCGTCCTCGTCCATCAGCCCAGGGTCTTCCATCAGGTCTTCGTCATCGTCCGGCCCGTGCCGGTCCCGGTCGTCCAAGCTGCGTCTCGAGATGTCCGCCTCGTCCTCGACCGAGTCGACGCGTCTGTCCGGGCGTCGGCCGCCTGCGGCCAGCGCGCCCCGCATGGCGGCCTGGTAGTGGTGGAAGGCGAGCGCCTGCTGGTGGATCTGGGATTCCACCATAGAGCGGAGGTCCTTCTCCTTCTCCGCCTGCCGCAGCTTCTCCTCCAGGGCGAGTCGCGCAGCCTGCTGCCGCTGCAAGTTCTCCATGACGGCTTCCAGCTTCATGCCCCCGCCGCCGCCCGCTGCCTGCTGCGGCGCCTGGCTGCCCGGGAAGTGGCCGGAGGTCGGAGCGGAGGCGGCCAACAGCGGGAGGCTGCTCGCCGAGGAGAACGCGGCTTGCTGGAGGGGAAGAGTTCAACGGCAGCGTTAACACGACGCAACTCAACTCGAGCGACCCAACTGCCTGACCCGTCGCTACTGTTTATTTTAAGAACAAGGTTTCCTAAATTATTTTGTTTAATTAATCGACGACTCAAAGTAGACAAACACTTAAACGTAAAACACGCGTGTCTTCTGTTCTACTGTAGCTCACATAAAGTTGTGAAAGTCAAAGTAACCATAGCTAAACCTCGCCGAGAAGTAAGCGGTGGGTAAACTTACCAGAGCAGATTTAGTTGCTATGCTAGTGTGATCAACCATGCTTCTCCTCGTCAGATGCGCTGAAATATGAAAGGGATTCCGGGTAAGTTGTTTTTCTGAGTCAGATCTGAGGAGATTCCTGATTAAACATCTAGATCTGACTCTCCAAAGTGCGTAAAATAATCGGATAAAATCGTGCGCTGAATCTTGAAGCCCCGGAGACTTTGGCAACAAGTGGCAACTGAGGCAGAGTGACCTCTTGGCTAGGGATCAGCCCTTCTGCTCTCATTTGCTGACAACACATCAATAGTGAGAAATATGGAGGGCAGGGCAATAGGCTCATACGGGCGAGGAAACAGTTTCGCCATACAATCGTCTGCAATGGAAGTCAGCAGTATTGTTTGTCACATTGCACTTAAATAAATGCGTGTTGATCGTTTAGAATAGCATGTAATCGGTGACACACTGTTGGCTCTTGTTGCTGCTTTAACAAATGGAGCTAAACGTGTTGAGCGTATAGCCTATAGCAGCCATATAGGCTAGCCTACAATAGGTTACAGCCTGGAGATTTTATTGATGTGACTTTGGAGATTTATTTAACATTCTCACCTCGGACCTCCTCACATAAAACGCATCTGTGTCCCATTCTAAAACACATTGTTGTACCAGGTAACTGTAGGCTATAGGACAAATCTTTTATCAGAGAAATGTGTTTGATATAACAGACTTTTTCATAAGCATTAAGATATCATACGTAAAACGTGATCAGCGTTAATAGCCTGATGTTCTACTTTTGCAGAAAATTATAGTTATTTTCCATGTCTCACTGATTAAGTTCACACAAGTCCAATCGCCTGTTAAAACTGAGGTAGGCCTATATTTCGTTGTGGATTTGTATAATCTCAAAATGTCCAATTTGTACTCAAACAAAAGGAGGTGTGTGGGGGGGAAGGGGGGTCGTGTTTTTCCATGGATGTGATCCAGGCAGCAGGGATAGGCTATTCCAGTTGAAGGAATGTCCTTTGACAAGCCCTGACCAGTCCGTACAGACACAAATCGGCCAATTCACCTCGTCGGCATGCCAACTGTCACGCACATATTAATATGGAAAACTGTTTAAAGTTGAACGTGATTTATAATATCTGTGAGTGAAAGCAACTGCATTAAGCTTGCAATTACCCATAATGTTTATAATCACTATACATTTGAACCATTATCAATAAACGAGGGTTTAGCCTGCTTAACAATAAATGGAGAAGAGTGTTTAGAGTTTATTAGAGTTGTGAATTAAAACTTCAAAAAATATTCTGTGTAGCCTATAGGCATAGATAGTATTTTTTGTATAGCCGCATATTGCAAACGTAGGTTTGTCGGTGTGATTTAAATACTTATGTGTAGTCCTATAGGCTAAAACAAACACAATAATAGGTAACCACACAGCCTCTCACTGAGATCAATCTGGGTGAGATGTTTGCTCTGAGCTAAAGACCCCTGCCAGTCGACATGTTTGTCCACAGTAGACTATACTACTGGTCTATACTTAAGTAGACTAGGCTACTGGTCTGGCCCACCTTACAGCTCGACCAGCACACGGGCACTGGTTACGTCTGATACGCCATAGCACACTAAAGGCTCACGGCTCAGGGTGGGCTAAAGCAGAGCTTCAGAATTAGACACACACTTCTTTATCCAACAAAGCTTTTAATTCACTCATTCCCAAATGTAACCAATGGATAACATTACGTTACGTTACATTACAAAGATTACATTCTCACAAATACTTCCAGCAGTAGCCTACTTGCAAGCAAGCAGTACAAATAGGCCTACACTCCAACATTAGCTAAATGCAAAACTGGGTCTGTTTAAAAATATGTAGCCTATATATTTTGACTAAATGCTGAAACTAAAAAGCGGGTTGTAATCAACGCTTTAATTGAATTTAACATTGAACATTACAATGTACCATGTAACTTCTCTACACAATGCGGTGTACTGTAGCGTAGCCCCACCTAGTGTTCACATCTGTACACTACGTCATGTTTTCTACTAATCGTGTATAATCAGTATCAAATGGACGCTAAAGATGTGGGTAACACTTTAAATTACCACCTGGTACTTCCTGGGTAAGTACTTGGTAAGTATGGTGTAACAAAAACTTTATTCGTTGTAAGTATAGGGTATGATTCTAGAAATTACTATTAAATACTGACTATTTAGTAGTTAGCAATAGTATTTTACCAATATTATACAAATAAAATACTTAAAATTACATTTTCAAAATCATTGTACTTTAAATATAATTATAGATTACTTACAGATATGATACAGTACTAAGTGGGTATTTCCTGGTAATTTACAAACAGGAACATCCATTAGGATTTCTTATTAATTGTACTTGTAAATGTAATTACCGCCCGTCCTATTACAGTGTATTTACAGGAAATTACAGGTACTAAGGTATACTTACACCTTACATATTACTTTGTTACAGGAAAGTAAAGGTACAAACTTCACTTTAAATTACAGCCTGTACAGACTATATTACACTTACAAGAATAGTACAGGAAATTACAGGTACTAAGTAGTATTTGCAATGTACTCACTAGGAAGTTCCAGCACATTGCAGGGAATGAATCTGTCTTTCATTTGATAGAATGTTAATTTCTTAACATTCTTGTGACGGTACCCACTGAAGATTAAAATCCTGCATAATTATCTTAACAGCACCTGAAACTAATAACCATGGTGCTATATGCAGAGGACCCATTGTGTAAAGACGATCACACAATGTAAGACTGATGACCCGAAGAAGCAGGAATCGGAGAGATGATAGTGCTGCACATTACACACCATATATGAGCAGATGAGAAACATCTAAAACGTACTTAAAATGTATAAGTAAACTACAATTATGTTTAGAAGTACAATGAATAAGAAACCTTACTTGTGTATGTATGTTTGTATATATGCGTATGTATATACTGTATGTGTATGTATGTTTGTATATACAGAAATATTGAAGAACATGTGTATTTTAGGTGTTTGTAAATATATGTTAGGGATATGAGGTGTAACTATGTATTGTGTTTGTAAATATATGTTAGGGATATGAGGT
>JAODUH010074536.1:0-16024 GCA_027564835.1 Typhlichthys subterraneus
TATATAATTATAACACATTTCCTAAACCAGCATCGATTCTCTTATTTGAATAAATGATGGAGGAAAAGTTTTATATAAAAATGCCTTCATGAAGGTGTGTTTAAATAAGATGAGGTTGGGCTGTAGTGCAGCCATAAAAACGTAATGTGTCTACATGAGAAGGTTCACACACCTCACACATGGGTGCTGGTGACCCGCAGAATCACCTGGGAGTTGATTGAGAACATAAAGAAAGGATAGATGCCGAAAATGTACAAATGTTTGGCTTTCCGGACTCCTTGAGCTGGTCCAACACTTCCAAACGGCCTGGTTGAAACGACCTGTCAGCTAGAACATTCTCTCTCTCAATGAAGAGAGACTAGAGCCATGTTTTTGTTGGTATGACCTAATGTCCACATCAAACCGCTCCTCCTCCCTTCTTCCCCCCCTTGACCAGTTGGCTTACGTAGGTCTGATGTTGTTAAACACAGGCAGACACAGTTCTGAGGTCAGATTCGCATTCCTGTGTGAAAAGTGTTCGGCACAGTTCCACCGTAGCGTAATCTGATCTGAGCGCAGTGCCCAAACCAGTTCCTACACAGCGGATGACAGACAGAAAGCAGGCTCAGTATTGCCAGGGGCCACAGACTGTTCCCTGAGGTACACCGCTGCAATCTGGCTTCGTGGACTCCACTCGACCCTGCAGGACAAGAAGGTATTTATAGATCATGAACCGGTGTGTTTCACATGCACACTAAGCTTGTGCGCACATCTGTGTTTGTGCACATGCGTGTCCAAATACATTCGTGCGCGCGTTCCCGCCTAGCAAGGGTTAGCTTATCAGCACCTCGTAGCATTCAGCAGGAACGACCCAAACACACCGCTGCACGTGCTATCACAGCTTCACAGGACGTTTGATAGCTCCGGCTCAAGCAGCCTCGAGAGTAAGAAATTACACGACGGTCACGCAGGCCGACTGATTCGGTATGTTGCCATTAGTATTATTGTTTCTGCGATAGGTAATATAGTCAGACAAGCAACTCTTTCTTCCCTGAAGCGAAAGCTGAAACAACACAGAGCTACCAACAGCTCCAGGGTCACGCACGATTTTAACACCCCAGAGACACCCACGGGGGTTCTGATCAAATGTTGTTTTAGGGTTCTGAATGAAGCCGAGCATGTGTGTGTAAGCGTGTGCGCGCCTTTGCTCTTATGTGTAGAGCATGTGTGTTTGCGTGTGTGTGGTTTAGGAAACCTGGACAACTGCCTTGATAGAAGGATATTGGCCGTTGAATGAGATAATACACTTGTGAACCGCACACAATCTTATGTCAATGCTCATGCTTAACAGCCTTGGTGTGAGCATAAGGGCCTGTCAGATAGTTGCCGATATTCAGGCCAGACGCCAACTAAAAAGGTAACAGCAATCATCTCAAACAGCACCTATGAGAGTTGTTTAATGGTGCAGGACAACCAGGAAAATGGCGTCAACTTCTCAGATGTACAGGCTAAAGTGTTTAAATAATCGTTTTTTTGGTCATATATTTCGCTAAAAAAAAACAAAATACAAAAACTTTAAATTGAAATGAAGTTACCCTACGTTTGCTTTCTTTGTTGAAAGGGTTAAAGCCAGAGCTACACTCTTTTGACTTTTGAATGTTCTTTCGAAGTCTGTATACGTACAGTATACCAGTATTAATACAGAGATTAAAACACAAACACGCAGCCAAAACATTCCAGATTGAAGTCACATCTCCTTATATCACCAGCCAACATACATGCACGCACGTATGTACACACTTAACACGCTTAAACACACACTACACATTATTAAGGTAGTTATCCAGGTTTCCAACACCACACGCGCACACACGTACACACAAGCACGCACACACACACACACACACACAGTTCCCCCCCGACCGACCTCAGAAGTGAGTCAGTGCGCACAGAGGGGTGATATAAACAGTGTGTCACAGCGACCAGGGGTGTCACTGGCTGTCTCCCCCCCCCCGGGGTGAGCGCTGATGTCATCGGCTGCCTGTCTGTTGAGGCGCGTGGCCCCGTGCCACCAGCGCAGGCTGCACTACTCCCAGGGATTAGAGCGCGACGAGGGGGAGTGAGGTGCGCCGGTCGGTGGCGGTGCTGCGGCGGCGGGGAAGGAATTGTCGGCTGAGGGGAGGAGAGGGGGGGGGGAGAGAAGCACTGCCAGAGTCACGGGCTACACCGTGTCCCCGATCGTAGAGGAGAGACGCCGAGCCGGTCAGCGGTCAACGTGGACAAGAGCTTGGGGGGGTGGGGGCTTGAAAACAAGAGGCTTTCTTTGGAAGCGGACGACATTGCCCGTTTCTCTCGGGAGTCTTTCACACAGTGCACTGGCCCCTGGGTCAGAGACACACTCTCTCTCTCTCTAACACACACACACACTCTGCTGGGTCAGGGGCACAATCTCACACACACACACACACACACTCTCCTGGGTCAGACACACTCTCTCACACACACACACACACTCTCCTGGGTCAGAGACACACTCTCTCTCTCTCTCTCCAACACACACACACACTCTCCTGGGTCAGGGGCACACTCTCTCTCACACACTCTCCTGGGTCAGACACACTCTCTCACACACACACACACACACACACTCCGGGGTCAGAGACACACACACAAGCACACACACCCCTAGGTCAGAGACACGTGCACACACACACAGACTACAGTCAGAGAGAGTGGACAGAGACAACAGACATATAGACCAGACGACTGATAGCCTGACAGCTTGTGTGAGAGTTGTTAGCTACAGGGCTCCGCGTGGGAAACCAACGATGAGCAGAGATTACACACATCCTTCTGGTGAGATTAGTTTACATGACAGTTTAATAATATCCAAGGCATCAGGCCAATGAGGGATTGTACACAACAAAACTAAAACGCCCATCAAGCTTTAATCAATCATATTCAATTAGTATGGAAGTTACACATCAGTCTCACTTGTATACAGTACATACTATATACAAAAACATACAGACACACTCTACAAATATATAGTATATACTGTGTGTGTAAATAAGTATATATGACTTATTTATGACTCTATACTGTAATGTGATTATCTGTGTGACTATGTGTGAGCTAGACTGTATGTACTAATACACATTCACACACATTACACATTCACACATTCAAATAGACAGTCACAGCAAAACATTCTCCATTTCCCCAGAAAAGAGAAACCTCACTAGTAGGCTGATTAAATGTTACCGTTTATAGTACATTAGATTAAATACATGTTATATTGGAAAGCATGCTATTATTTCATGATATCTCTGACCTGTGAGATTTAATCATAGAGATAATTGCAGGTATTATTAATAATGTATAGTATATAGGGGATACATTGGCAGTAATACAGTTATATAATATATCACATTATATACAGTATACCTCACATAAAATGTGCTTACTTTACTGATGGTGGGTTATTTTATAACAAAATATGTAATACCATAAAATGCAAAAATGCCCTATTTTGTGCAACCTTGTCTCGCACTGCTGGATTTGACCAGACAACGACTAGCTCTTATCATTCTGTCAGGCACATCATCATTCGCAGCCAAAATGTATGCCAAGAGTTCTGTGAGAGGTCAAATGGCTCAAGCCAGAGGGCAGAGGTCACAAGATGGCCGTTTAAGAGGTAGAGTGAAATACCTGGTCAGGTAAGGTGTCGCAGAATGTACAGTTTAGTCATGGATCTTGTATCCAAAGCAACACAGTTAAGCAGTAAAGTTGGTAGGGGGATGTCCAGGATCGAACCGTGGACAACTATCACTACCAAGAACACTAACAGCAACTGACAGTTGCAATCAGGTTGCACATGATCCATTGTTGGATTCGGCTGTCTCCTAGCAAAACAAAAGCGCTAGCTAAACCATTTAATCTGAACAGTAGCTGTGCAATCTTGCACAGTATTAACCATCAACGTGCACAGTAATGCTGCACACCTAACTTACTATTGGGTTTTATATCTCTGTGCGATGTGCACTGTAGTTATTTTACTTCATGTATTATTTAGCTGAGCTAGTAGGACAGTGTCCATACAATCAATATATTCTATTGTGTATTATTGGCAACCTCCCCTGAGCAACTCCCGCTATCCATCTATCTATCTATCTACCCATCCATCCATCAAGCATATTGCCAAAATTATCATTATGAATGCAATTCAGTAGTAATCTGCTCATCTTTATAATACATAGGCTTAATAGCAGCAAATAATCCATCCAGATATCCATCTACAGTACATTTAATACTCGTTGCTATTCTGTTGATTTTGCCCAAGCCAATTCCCATACAGTGTATATTCTGGTATGTTAGCTTAAACCTACAGTACAACTCCGGGCGTAATGTTATGTTTGGCCTTTACTATATGGATTCACCAAGAGTTGAACAGTGACGCTTATCAACCGCAAAACTGCTTCAACATGCCCTCCGGTACCTACCACATCATGAGCCAAGATGATCATTACACAGTGAACTCTTAATGTCACGGTTATGTCAGAAACACCGCACATCAGAGCGAGGAAGCTTGCATTCAGACAGCAGTCAATCAAGCCCTGGCACCAAGGCATGGGAGAGTCAGCTAGATGCCTCCAAAGCTTTACATTACATGCCTGACAATACCAAACATGCATTCACTGTGTGATAGATCGCCCGTTTTTACCAGTCCTTTGTTTCCCTTTGTGTCGATCACATCCACATCTGTATTCGATGCATTTCTTTGTCTGGCCTGACACCTGTTGAAGTTCTGGCGAAGGGAGACACTGCTTTCAAACTAGCCCCCGTATCGGGGAGGATGTAGTAAAACAAATCATATAACACTTTATGGAGCAACGTTCACGTTGAGGTTCTCTGTGCTGTCCATCATCACTCCGTGTCTTAAAGAAATGGCCGTCCGTCTGCCTGCATATTAATGGACTCCTTCGCAGCCTGTAAATGTTTTGGTTCCGATTTCACACTAACATTGTGTCCTGGGCACTGTGATCCCTGGATGCAAAATGGCAGTAATCACATCCAGGTGCCTCCCGTTCAAGTTAACATGTGGTTCTAGCTTTCCCCCTGTTTTGACTAATACGTACCCTGGTTGCTGACTAGTAAAACCCTGAGATGAATTCTTCTATTTTATGATTCCCAACACATGGCCCATGGGAATAGTGGGGGGGAGAAAGGTAAAGCATGTCTGAGAATGATTTCACCTTGCATGCAGCCCAGCTCAACTGGACTGGCAGTTACTGTATTGTGGATTGTGATACATGATTGGTATCACACATTATTACCTGCCTGATCTAGGTCTTGGCCCTATTCTTTTGTTTCCAGATGCAATAGTGAACACAGAGTGATTTAATGAATACAAGTGCTATGATGGGAACTTTTTAATGCCATGGCTGATGGCTTGTTATTGTACACCTTAATGCACTGGTCCTCTGGAGCAGCTAGTCCGGTGTAACCCGACGGCCACGCTCCATTGGGAAGTGTTCGCAGGCATTTCCTCCTACTTGGTGTAAACCTCTGGTTAATTTTGAAAATATTGGACAGTTGCTACAAACATTTTGAAACACGCTCGACTTCAACTTCATCTCACTAACCCCCACTGATTGGGTGGCTGCGCGAACACTAATGCGAACAGGGTTTCCAGACTATAATCTCAGCAAAAAGCAATTGAGCTGAGAGCAATAGTTGAGCGGAGCCAGGCTACAGAGCAGTAGCTGATTTAGAAGATATATTAAAAAAACTATATATAAATAAATTCATATCCAGTAAAATTTTTTATCCAATTAATGTTGTTTTCTATGAAGAAAAACAATCCAACGCATCTTACAATGAGTACAAAACAACCATTAC
Organism: Typhlichthys subterraneus; assembly: GCA_027564835.1. Lineage (NCBI taxonomy): Eukaryota > Metazoa > Chordata > Actinopteri > Percopsiformes > Amblyopsidae > Typhlichthys > Typhlichthys subterraneus. Next base: position 5,881 of record JAODUH010074536.1, read on the forward strand.
AACGAGCCAGTAGTAGGGGTTAGATATCTTGCTTATGGATTATGGATACTTGCAGGTAGATTGCAAGACCACCCTAAACTTGTGAGCTTCACTTGACGTCACGTGGATCAGTCTGGAGGGCTTCAAATCCTTCTGATTTGAGTCAGAGTTACAGCTGAACTTACCAGTCAGCGTCGTAGTGATATCTACGGGCGTGGTTTATGTGTGACCACAGCAAAACAACTTGACAGGTCATCCAATCAATTGCCAAGTATTTTTTGAAAGTTCAAACAGTTTTGATGGACAACAATCCATGTGGCCTGTCAAGTTAGCTTACAGGTGGGCCAACTCAAAGATTTGAATCTTAGGGCTGTGAGGTCATCATCCAGACCAATATACTATCCTTGCATATTTGTTCCATTTTGGATGCAGTTTGTGTCTGGTATTTAAAATGTATATGCAATGCTATTATGCTAAACGTAGACCATGTGTTAACATCCCCAGTGCTGATGGTAAAATATAAAAAGGTTTAAAAAAAGAACAGGGACATTAAATCCCATAAAAGCATTTAGTTTAAAAGTAAATAATCTACCTGGGAAATGCTCTCACATGTGTCATACACACCAGATCCATTCATATAGGCTTAATCCCGCAGATAGTGTATCACCCCAATGCTAGCTCACTCTCTCTCTCTCTCTCTCTCTCTCATATTTAAGCTGCTTGCCGGATTGGTGCTGTATATTGTGTTACTGTTTTTATTTCTACTGAAGGATTTCTCTCTCTTGGTAAAATTCACAAACCAAAGCTTGTGTCCACAAGACAACACATGGATAAAGAGAGTCACCGATGATCTCCTCAGCCTCGAGGTTGTGCAGTTTAAACCCTCCCTGCCTCATCCGGCTATGAGGAGACCCATTGTTTTAGAAATACTCTGGGTTATTTTCAGGTCATTGCGGCCTAGTTGTTCCTTAATTGAATTTCTTAACGTTTTGTTTAAATGTGCCACCGTTAACGGGCTCCAAAAATAGCCCAGTGGATGCAATGACCTCATCTTTTCCGGAGTTTTGGAAAGATAACTAATCTTATACGCTCTTCTTATCTCTCAGACTAACTGATGAATGAATAATTACAGAGAGTCATAGATTATGTCAACGTCAATGTTGTTTTTAATGTAGGTCGACTAAATCATGGAGTATTACACTGATTATCAATTCCTCTGAGACTTCACAAAGTATAAAATAACACTCACTCTCTGAACCATTGCAACAGAACTTTAAAAGCAACTTTAATATACAGAGGTTTAGCTGTCATGATTAATGATTCTTTGTCTTCAATTACTTTACTCATTGAGGACACAAATGGACAGTAAAAGCACTGAATGGAAACTTTCAAACAAGCCTTTAATGAATGTGAATTATACCAACTTCCCCAAATGCAACCCAAACCAACAGTTCACTAAATTCACACCGCTCCAAAAGTGACAATAGCGGGGACTTCAAAAGCTTCCTGGCCATACTTTATGTCTCGACAGGCCAGAAGTCAAAAACGAATTAAGTACACAATCCTAATAATAGCAGTCCGTTTGCGGTTAAACAAAACGTCCTGCCACCACACACTCTCCCCCCCCCCCCCCATTCCGTCAAGCGAGACAGCGAGTTTTTAACAAGCACGATGTCATTTCCATAGCTGAACTAAATGCGGGGCAAGTGACGTGGAACGGTGGAATTCTTCTCCCTGGGTGGTGTCCGTGGCAACGGAGCAGCTGGATTTCTCACAGGAGGATCACAGAAGGAGCGGGCGAACGCCTGACCTCATGTTCTTAATGAGTTGTCTGTGATCGAGGGCAGGAGCCGAACACACACACACGGCAACAGCCTATAGCGACTCACTGTACGAGACGGTCTGACATTAAAGAGTTCAGATATCAACAAGCTTTCTCCAGCGTCGCTGACTCCACCTGTAAGTCTCGATCGCACGACGCAGGAGGCCTGCCATCTCTCCCCACAGCCGTGCCCTGTATTAGCTGCACACACCAGCTTTAACTGTACATTCCAGGTAGGTGAACAGGACTTGGCCGGGGCCCCACGGGAGATTTTCAAAACGCTTACAACCACAGAAATCAGTTATCAGTGTAAAGTCGACGCTACGGTTTTCCTTTTTTCTCCTTCAGAAAAGTAACAAAGCTATATTTATGTGTCTGAGCTCACAGACCCCTGGTATCCCACATATTCAATATGTTTTTACTGTAGCACAAGTAAATATGAATCCAATTAGAGAACGGCGTCGGCACTACAAACAATCACAGGGCTGTCAAGTTGGAGTACTATAGGGTTTATTTTTTAAGCGTCTCTTGAACCCAAGGTATTCATTTCATGTATCCCTTTTGTGTGATTTTTCATTACATCGTGGACTCTTTGATAAATAATTAATCTGTTTACTGGCTGACTGAGGTAATATTTGCGCTTGGAAATGCTCCTGGTCGGATGATGAATGAACATGTGAGCAATTTCACGGATGAATTATGAGCTTAAAACAACAGCAGGAAAAATGTATCGGCACATTCCACCTGTTGACTAATGAGAAAACAGAGATCTTATAGTTATAGTGTGGCACTTTAATGCTGATAATTGCCAAGATATAGCTAGCGTTTGGCAGTTTTAATAGGAGGATACACTATTTACCAGTAACAGGCCACTGTTATCGTGTCTGAAATAATATCGGTTCATTGCATCCATTTCAAATAGTTTCCTTGCGTGCCATCCAACAGAAAGGTCCAAGACATGCACTACACAGGCATTGAGTTGAAGGCACTGTGCAATGCGTGATTGCCTATCAGAAGGCTAAACGGACTTCCCCTCATTAACATGCACAGAACACTGTTCACCTACCGCATGGGCTGCATGTTGCCAGAGGTGCGTTCAGAATATGCCAACATAGCGAACGTTTGCAAACGTGTTAAAAACAGTTTTGCGTTTGCATTGTGCTCGCCGTGAACAAATGCAAAAGTTTTGATGGGGTAGTTCTCGCTGAACACACACTGAAGTTGGACGAAGGGTGGCGGTTTAAATCTAATATTTTAGATTTGTTTACACAAATTGTGCAAAATTCAAGCTCAAAGCAAAACATGTTTGTCACGAACGTTCGCCGCTGTTTGCTAATTCTGAACGCACCTCAGGTCATTACAGAGCGTTTCAGGCCTGATGATGAAGTGTCTATCAGAGCCACTAGCTAATCTTCTCCACATGTAAATATCCTCTTGACCACATCCACCACCAAATCAGCTTGGAATCCAAGGTGCTACCCAAAACCCAGACATGAAGAAGTGGAGGCTTTCTTATTGTTTTGCATTTTTTTACTGCAGGTGTCGAGGAGCCCGGCAATGCCAACGGTATATTTCTTTCTCCTCCACCCATTGTTCAGACTTCTCCTTCACTCATTGTTTTGCTAAATGAAAACAGCACTGCCCAGTTTTGTATAGGGTGAATCTGGGGCATATTTGTGCATGAAGCCCTGTTAAGAATTAAAAACGCACGCACGCACACACACACACACCCGTTCACCTTGCGAATCGGTAACCGGAACGCTACCCAATCAACAGCTTTGATGCGAGGCCAGTGGAGTTTGATTGCATGGTTTCTGGGCCCTGTTCGTAAAATATTTGAGTAAGAAAAAAAAAAAGTATAAGAAAGAAAAAGAAAATTGACTTTGGACTGTTACAGTTAAGATGAACGAGTTTAGTTCATAAGATTCATTGATCAATGAATCAACCTTACAATAATGCTGGACTATGTACAGGAGATCATTCCAATAGACCCTTCTTCCCTCCCAGTTGCTTTAGTGTGAGAGTCCTACCGTTTATTTAATAATGATTTTGAAGGCTCACTAGTGACAGAAAGGTTGTCTGCATGCAGAACAGCAAATATGTGTTAATGATGCCATCATGTGGACTCTCTAAACCTTGAACAGATATTGTGAATGATGTGTAAGTTATTGGAAGCTGTATGTCAAAAGACCTGACGGCGTATTCCAAGGTGTCGCTTAGAATGCATTCCTGAGGAAAACCGGAGACTACACAAATTCTTACAGTTACACAATGCGTTAGCACAACGCAGTGGCTACTGAAATAGGACTGTTTCCATACGCTCTCTCCTCTCAGATCTAAGGCACATGCACATGCCAAACAGCTCTTGCTAATATGCCTTCCTGTCCTTAATTCATAGGTCTCACCCACACGACAAAAACAACTATGCCAGCACTATTTCTGCATGGGTTCTGTCATCAGGGCTTTGGCAGCCATCTGAGCTGATGCAGTCGAAGCTTTCTGGGTGTTCTCCTGTTTTCTTTTGATTTGAGAAGAGATTGCGATAAAATGTACAGCCAAATCGGAGGAGATTCCAGTTTCATGTTCATCCGCTTTTTCAAATACTCTCGCCTCACCGCCGCACATGACATCATGGAAAAGTTGGAGGAGCTCGAGGAGTGAAGTGGGAAATGTATTTCTCTCACCATTGAGAGACTCCGGGGGGATACATCAGTCTAAAAATACAGATCCATCTCACGAGATTCCTCAAATACTTTCACCTTCAGCCTTGTGAGGCGAGTGGCATTTAGGGCCAGTTTTAACTTGGGTCATGAAGTTGAAAGGCAGGAGCGCAGAGATATTTCAGCATGGATTAATCATCAGATGTCTTCAATAAAGCGACTCTGGGACTTAACTTGGCAGCGTTTGGTGTTTGCATACTTACCTATTTACCTGTTGTGTATGTTGGCAGGTAAACAAGGTTTTGAATGGCTTTTCTGTGATTATTGGTTTTCTTGAGAAAGCTTACAAGAGTGTCCTTTTCTTTGTTTCAGTCTGCTGTTTTATTGATTAAGACAGACCCATAAATCTTTTTATGCTCCAAATCTTTTACTAATTAGAATGCAAGCTGCAAATTAGAAAGACAATCTTTTGTTTAGGTGATGATTCTAACAGTCAATTAATATAAACCTGGTCAGCTGCAGGCCTTCATTAGCAATGAACATAATTAAGAAATTACATCAAATCTCACCTTTATTATTCAACATAGATGGAATATGATCACTGGCTGTGCGATGGAGGGTTCCACCCTCTTTGGGCCTCATGATGTTCTGGAGCAGATAGGTGTCCCGGACGATGCCTGTTTTGTGGACTGCGAGCAGGGACTTCATCGAATGGCCTACAATGCCCTCCCCATAGACAACATAGTCACCTCGACTGCCCTCCTGGGGGGAGAGAGAGACGTGCAGGTTCGGTTTGGACCGATCATTTCCTAAAGATCAAGGCGATGGAGTGAGAAGAAAAAAAAGGGAGGGGGTGGTGGCAGTATGAGCGTCAGTTAGCGGAGCTGTGACAGACACTTCGCATCAGCACCACGTTACAGTTTGAACGCCGCCGTGCATTATCAAGGCGAGATGGAAGCCGCAGCGAGAGCACACGCATTTTGAGTCTTTGCCTTTTCCAAAAGGCCTCTGAGTTCCAGGGAGCTGGAGCGTTGCCATGTTAGTGTTTGTGGGATACAACAAGAGGCCTCCGCACCCCATTGTTTCTCTTTGGCGCTCCGTCGCGGGCCGAGGCAGACGGTGGAGCGTGCGTCTGTTTGTTTACAGAGCTCTAAGCCCACTTTCAGTGTTGCGGGCCGGGCTCATCCACGACTCTGGCCAACTTATCAATTTACAGAATTTACAAAGAGCAGACTTTCCTACCTCCTGAACAAATATTAAACACGCCGCGCTCTGTGGATTCAGTAGCCCAGAGAGCCCCCACACAAGGTGTCCATGTGAATAATGGCTCTCTTGCTCGCATCTCAGACGGGCCAAGTCTTTTCTGCGGCCTGTCTGGGCTTCGTACAGTACATCATCTCTCTCCCGAGGCCCACGCCATAGGGCACCACAAACATACATCTCTGTTTTCTTTAATAAGCTCTGTTTGGAGAGCCATTCATATGCTTACAAGACAATATTTCCCCTTGTATGTGACTTTACAAAAATAGACGCGGTTTTGGAACCCTCAATCAAAAGGTCAAGGCCCACTTTGTGAAATGGATGGATCTTTACGAAAATACGAGTATTTTAAGCCAAATAAACTGTAACAAAAGTACACCTAAAAGTTACAACACGCGTCTGTCAACAGAACATTTAACAAGTCACTGTTAATAAAGTGTTGTTTTTTGTAATTGTTAGTTTACATTTTGCAAAGAAGTGAAATATGTTCATCTTATGTATGTATTATATATTATTACATAATACAAGTGTGAGAGGGTGCAGTAGCCTATGTTTTTACAATGCTAATCCATAACTGTCTTTTCGTTATACTACCAAAGCTGCGCACACAAATGCCTGTTGTTGTGTTCTGAAAAACAGTAAATAGCACGGAGATACTTCCCCTAGCAAAACAAACTATTTTTTATTTTACAGTACCTTTATTTTATCAGGCAGGTCAGTTAAGAACAAATCCTTATTTACAATGACGGCCTGGACAATATCTTATAAATACTGTAGAGCCTAGCAGTATGTTGTCATGAAGCTATAACCTCGAGCATGTTCTGGATCTCAAAGGCTGAGGCCATGGACATCCAAATGGGTTTCCTGGCTAGATTAGGAAAGACACACACCACGCAAATGCAAGATTCTGGAGCAGAATCTGTCTAATTTCTCTCTCTCTCTTCCCTGATTGTCCAGTCCTGTCTCTCTTTAGATTAAAGGAAAGAGTGGACTGACATGCCACTTTTCTGGGATTTAACTAAACAAGTTTCATCTGAATAAATGATATCAAACACAGCCCATCTGGCCAGAGGACTATCTTGACACACAGATTAGGCTACATGTAGCGTACGTCCAGAGAACAAAAAAGGATTGTGCAGGGGCCATAAACATCGGCTAGGGGAAACAATAACAAACTAGTGCATTTACCACCGAAACAAGACAACAGTTACGGTAAATCAGAGTCTGTTAAAACGGATAGCGGGCCTCCTCCTCTTGGGTTGGTTTCGGGAGGAGCCTCTCTAATGAAACCTTAACTGATGGGCCTGGCTTGAAAGCCCACCCAGAGATAGAGAGAACACACACTGGCGATTTATACCACAGTGACAGCCCTCCACCCAGGGGTCGAGATGGCTGTGGATACTGTAGGTGGCGGTGGATGCAGAAATACTGCCACTGATGCCAAGCAGATCGGGGGATGAAAACAGGCAGCTTGTGCAATGTGCGTCGTTAGCCGTTAGCAGTAAACATGCCGTGTTTTTAATTTATGGCGTGCACACTGCGTTAAGGGATGATTGCTGATGCCAGAATGTCCGTTAGCTGGGAGTATGTGTGTGGTGGCCTATACTGCAGGTCAAACGCACCAGGTTACAGCCTGATGCTATCTAGTCCAGTGTCTCTAAGTCAACACAATAAGAGACAAAACAAGAGGCACTGGGAACTCCCTGAAGATGGGGCGATAGCAGGTAGGCCTACCACTTAACCTTTGTCCCTTTATCGTTTTCTTCAGTTTGACCAAGTGCTCGTGTCTTATCGGTCCCATTCCATAACGACTGACCGATTATGGAGTGAGAGGAAGACACAAAGGCACTCGACTTATAAAGCAGAAGAAGAACAGCAAAGTTGTTAATGACTTCTCCCATCATCTGCTACATATTAGGATTTTAATCTTGGTCTCCACTGGTCTATTTATCGGCAACATACAGCATACGTTTAACCAAAATACATGTAATTCTGCACACATTACTTTTCTAAATGCAATTTTTCGTATAATATAATGATTAAGTCTTAAAGTTACGCTAATTCACAGCATTATATACAGTCAAAGATATTGGAATAAAGCGTAATGTAATGTATCTCTATTGGAGCCAACATGGAACTGTTCCGGTCCCTTAAAGGCAGGGACTGTTTGTTCCTTAGTAGGTGGTGGGCCGACGGCCGTTAACTGCTTTCGTTTTTTAAATGTACTTGCTTTTTTCATGTTAACTAATTGCTTTTTTTCTAAACACATTTCCGTTTGTTGTTACGTTTGTTTGTCAATATAATATATGAAATCATCTGTCTGTGACCTCCAGCACTCACTGGATCGGTTCCTGGCCAAGTGTGAAGCGGCTGGGATGAGGATTAGCGCCACTAAAACTCACTAAACCTCACCTATGGTCATGAAGGGTAGGTCATGATCGAAAGGATCAGATCACGGGTACAAGCAGCCGAAATGGGTTTTCTCAGGAGGGTGGCGGGCTTCTCCCTTAGAGATAGGGTGAGAAGCTCGGCCATCCGTGAGGAACTCGGAGTAGAGCCGCTGCTCCTTTGTGTCAGTTGAGGTGGTACGGGCATGTGGTAAGGATGCCCCCTGGGCGCCTCCCTACTGAGGTGTTCCAGGCACGTCCAGCTGGGAAGAGACCTCGGGGAAGACCCAGGACTAGGTGGAGAGATTATATCTCCACATTGACCTGGGAACGCCTCGGGATCCCCGTCCGAGCTGGATAATGTGGCTCGGGAAAGGGAAGTTTGGGGTCTCCTGATGGAGCTGCAACCAGACTTCGAATAAGCGGATGAAGATGGATGGATGGAAGATATGCGCTAAAGTATGGTGCCATCTCACACGTCGAAATGCATTGTGAAGCAAAGCGTAGCGCTACGGCTTTGTTGATACGAGATTTGTTCGCCACATTGTTTATGTTCCTATTTACAGAGCCAGGACTGTGTATCGGATTATTTTTTCAACAGAGAACCGTAAACTAGCGAAATGCGAGGAGATATTTGTTGAATTTGACAAAAAGTGTGTTAGCTTACATTTAGCTTGCAATAGCTGACTGTACCTTTAAGTGGGCGTGTCAGCCACTTAATAATTTTAGAGATGTAGCTACCAATAGAGCAGTTTTTTTTAGTTGCTCTACATAACCAACTAGAACCTACAGTATAAATGTATATTTATTGTTTGCACAGCTATATTTAACAAACCTTCTCCATCAGACATAAGCTTCTTTAAACTACTGAATATTATTTATCCCAAGGTTTTCATCTGGAATATTATCTTGTGTTTGGTCTCTTTTCCTGGTTTATTCACCCTGGGGTGCTCACTGTGTCGACCACCAGCTGAGTTAGTCCCTGCCAGATTTATGGGAGGTTTTTAAGGCCTGTAATATTTATGTTGGGGTTAGTCCAGGACTGCCACTGCTGATTGTGAATTTATGCCGCAATCAATAAAGTGTATCCTCCTGCTGAGCTCATTAGGATTATATTGTTATTATTATGATAATTATCTTGGTCCTTGGTATGGACCTCCAGCAATGCGTATCAAACATTTGTTTAGCACATTTTGCTAGCAGAAGCAGAATTGGTTGTTTTCCACATAGTATGACTTAATAACATTAATTTGCTTAAAAGCGTTTGTTTCAACAAGAGCTTAGCTAAACCTAAATGTTTGAAACACTGAAACCGTTACGAATGCTTTTATCTTCAAGGCTGAGTTACTCAGAGTAAAAAAAAAAATGAGGCACAATTCATATCCCACTTATGTGACTAGTATATGAGTCTGTATGACTAGTACATTACTGTAAGCAAACATAACTTACCCCATAACAAGGCAGCCTTAAGCCTTTATCTCCGCAAAATGTAGAGACATTTGAATATGACATGAATATGCCAGGTTAGTGAGTGAACAGTTTGTGTCACGTTGTATTCCAAACTGAGCCTTTTCATACACCGCCGCTGAAAAAGATGGTGTTTCTGGATTTGTTTGAAAGTAAATAGACTTCGGAATAATGAAAAGGTACCGGCTTTATGTACACGGCGCTTCGCTTTAGACAAGCTGTTATTAAATTATTTTTTTTAACAGAGGATTTGGCAAGATTTAGAACTTTCACCATTCTATAATAAACAATGGCATGGCCATAAGGAAAATATTTACTTAATTCTCCAAAGTGACTTATGGCAAACTTTTGGTCACTAAACAGAGTGTCACGGGTGTTATGGCGTCAGGTGCCATAGCCTACATAAATAACTGCCTGTACACTTGTTTATAGGAAAACCCCCATCTGGCTTCAGAGCGCACATTCAGACGCATTGGTGACCCCTGGGATTTTTCAAATGGAAAATATAGCAAGAGTGTTTGCTAAGCGGGGGGGGGGGGGGGGAATGGAGGGCGGTGTGGGTGTGTGTG
>JAODUH010074558.1:1533-13827 GCA_027564835.1 Typhlichthys subterraneus
GGTCCTACCACCAACGTGCGTTGTGTGTTTTGGTCCTACCCCCAACGTGAGTTGTGAGTTTGGGTCCTACCCCCAACGTGAGTCGTTAGTTTGGGTCCTACCCCCAACGTGAGTCGTTAGTTTCGGTCCTACCCCCAACGTGCGTCGCGCGTTTGGGTCCTACCACCAACGTGCGTTGTGTGTTTTGGTCCTACCCCCAACGTGAGTTGTGAGTTTGGGTCCTACCCCCAACATGCGTTGTGTGTTAGGGTCCTACCCCCAACGTGCATCGTGCGTTTGGGTCCTACCCCCAACGTGAGTCGTGCGTTTTGGTCCTACCCCCAACGTGCGTTGTGTGTTTTGGTCCTACCCTCAACGTGAGTCGTACGTTTTGGTCCTACCCCCAACGTGCGTTGTGTGTTTTGGTCCTACCCCCAACGTGAGTTGTGTGTTTGGGTCCTACCCCCGACGTGCGTTGGGCGTTTGGGTCCTACCCCCAACGTGAGTCATGCGTTTTGGTCCTACCCCCAACGTGCGTTGGGCGTTTGGGTCCTACCCCCAACGTTCTGCATCACAAAGTCTTAATATCTGCTTCAAAGAAAGAAAAATAAGGCAAATGGTCCTTTTTTATAATGAATATGCATAATTAACATCCATCACTCATTTAGAAAAGGGTGTTAAAGCTGAGGTCAACATTAAAAGAGAAAAGTGTTTAATCGTGACCAGACCCCGTAGGCATGGCCAAACGATTCATCATCATTTCAATGAATCCCGTAGAGACGATATTAAAGAAGACATACAGAATACATCCGTCTGTTGTCTCCTGTCTGTCTCTCTTTCTGTTTGAGATCAAAGGAAGAATGGAAAGCATGTACAGAGAATTACCAAGATGCCAGATACAAAAACAACAACAATTGTAATTGTAATGAATGGCAACAACAAGCAAATACAATAATGATTAAAACACACAGCGGGAAGGGGCCGGGACAATTCACCAGAGACTTTCCTTTTATTGTCTCCTCGTCTTTCATCTTATTTTGGTTTGTTTTGTTCGTTCCTCCAGTGGACCAGTGGAGAGAATTGGGTTCTCTTGTGATGTCCAAGGGGGCAGGATTTGGGGTGTTTGGAGGGGGGCTGTTTGCCAAGGGGTTGTTCTCATGACGGAGATTGTGTCCTTGATGTGTAATTATATTCCCCACTTTCCAGCGAGAAACTAGGCTGATCTTAAATTGGAACAATTTAAGTAAATTATTTGTTGATTGTCGTATATTGTTTTTGTTGCATTTGTACTTTGCTCCTAATCTTATTGATTCGCTGTCTCTTGCATCCATATAAATGTGATGCATCATCATCACTTCTAGGTCATGTATGCCAAAGAGAGGATCTCTATTTCCACTGGTCAATGTGTCTTTGGACCGCCCCAAGGCGCACAGTTGTGGCATCTGAATGCAGTGCAAAGGTTAAGTCACATCTCTTTTCATCGTCGCTCACCGCTGCTTGGAGAACACCTGTCCTCCCACCCACGACATGCTCTGTGGGTGGGGTCCAGTCAGGAGAGATGAGAAAGCAGGGGGAGAGAAACACAAAGAGAGAGAGAGAGAGGTCTGAAGGAAATCAATGTCAGGCTTGGTCTTCATTTTCACCTTGTATTCGGGGTGGAGGGGCAGGGGGAGGTGGGGGGTTGTAGAGAGAGGGTTAGCCGATGCAGGACACCATAGGTCAATAAGGAATCAATAAAAGTGGGTGAAGCTACACAGTGAGGATACAACAATGTGGTACAGGCCTTGGCAGCAGCATTGTTGACGGGGAGGTTATTCAACAGCCCTTCAGGGCCAAACCTCAGTGCGTTAGCTAAGCCAGCGCTTCATTACAAATGCTAATTTAGCTTAATGTAAAATGCAAATGGCCGCCCTCTCCTCTGTGCATTAGCGCTGCGACCTCACGAGCTCTAACTCGAAACAGATTACATCCTCCTGTCTGATTGGACAACAGTTGTTTGGAAGGAAAATTATCTTTGACGCTTTTGAGACTCCCATGTAAAAGTTGTCGCACTAATTGTCTCATTTTTGTTGTTAATGTGAGAAGCTATTTCAATTTGGAGAAACACGTCGTCACTCCATCGAAAATTGCACTTGACGTGTTGTGACGGCCCAGATGTGGACGATAACAAGACAGAGAGTGATAGAAAGGTTCTGGTGTTTGGTCCCTCTGCACAGGAGGAGACAATTAAGGAAATAAAGATATCAATTAGGAGATATAATTGAGATGGAACAAGTAGGAATTCCCTAGAGGTCCCTGGGGTAATGAGATCCACAAGGGTACCGGAGTAGACACGTGTCACACAGGCTATTTTTGATCATTCTCACACTTTATTCCATCCTGTAATATTTTTGTCTTGTTTTGATTTTTTTTAAGACAAATATCTGCTTGTCAACACACTTTCTTCATTTGCAACAAATCATTTAACTCAACACAGTGAATTTTAACAGTTTGAGGACATTTTTTTTTTTAAAGTTCTATTTAAGCAAAACACTTGATGTTATACGGTATTTTTATATTATATAAATACTGTAGTTATAAAGTATACAGTATATCTGGCATGCAGGAACCACTACATTTTACCAAGCTGTCCTGTACACTTACATGTCATCTAACATAATCCCCGTGGAGTTACTCTTTCTAAAAACAGTTAACGTTGATTGATTTGATTTAATTGACAGTTTTCCTATGTACTTTTCTTTTCTTTTATTCTTTTTTTGGTAAGACTGTCTGTAAATTAAATTAATTTAAAATAAATGTAATAAGCTGTTATAAACTCAAAAGATCACCTGCTGTTGATTCATTTGTAACTTTCATGGCGCGCATTCACAGCGAAGCGGCAAGTTGCATTGCCATGGAGACGGTATATATTGTAGGAGACCAGAGACATGGAGCAGAAGGCCACCACAGTTTCTCTGCTGTTTCACACATGGAGAAAGCTGAATTCAGAACCTGGATATTTTGAAGCAACTGTCTCACTGTGTAGGGCTTGTGAAGTTTGAAGGCTGACCGTCTGGCAAGATTCAAAACGGCGCCAAAGCTTAAGAGCGTCTAAACCAGAGGTGTTGTTTGAACACCAGAGCCTGCAGTTTCCCTAGCGAGGCAGTGCTGAGGATAATTAGCAGCAGGTGTGATGAGCGCTAACTGGAAGCACAACATGCGTCTGACCCTGCCAGAGAACAACACCAACGACGGACGGCACACCTGCGCTCGCGACCCCACAGCTAACCGGGGCGCGGCGTTTCAAATCAAAACTGCGGTGGGCGTACGAGGAGAGTTGCCTCTAGCAACATGGCTGCCGAGGTGCGCCAGCTATTAATTATAAATGCAAGCGCGGTCTTAGCTAATGATGTCCTCACACACGGTTATTTTCTGAGCAATTAATGCGTGTTTGTGCTCAGACGCGGCCCGGTATGTGCAAGCTCACGACCCCTTCCTACGCTATGGAGCGCCAATGCAGTTATAATATAGAAACGTGCACAATAAGATCATTATTATTAAAACAGAAAAGCAACAAACACACAGCTGCCTGCACATGGTTTATGGTAATTAATACTTATTTTATTTACTATTATTTCTTGAGGCCAATGCTGTGGATCTTAAGGGTAGGATGTCGGTTGAGATGTAAAGTGGTTGGAGAGCTTGTTCCTGGGCATTACCGGGTCAAAAGAAGCGTACCACATTTAGGCTTTGTCTTCAGTTCATGAAATCTGGTGCTTGGGTGTAAGGAAGTCTTTCATTCAGATGTTTTCATCCAGAGCCGGAGGAGCAGGTGGAGGTTAGACTTCTGTTGCTTTTTATAAACTTTACAGAACATGTATTTGTATTTTGGTTTGGAAAAACACTAACAGAGTCATATAAGATACTGCAGCGATAGTTTGATTGTAAATGTATTTGAAGTTAAGAAATGATTGACAGAATGTAGCTTTGCTCGCTCCTGTGTGTGGGGGCGGGGCATCTGAGAGACGATAGAGATCTACTGTAACTATCCTGATAGTGATCGTGGAGCAGTACATCCGCATGTTATGATATACCGAATATTCAGTGTAAATAGTGTGTGTGTGTGTGTGTGTTCGTGTGTGTGTGTGTGTGTGTGTATAATTTATATAGATTGTATGGTTTCTATGAGTCTGCATGAAAAAGCAATCAAACCAAACTTGACTTTCAAATCCACAAGTAAGATATTTTAATATCAAAGTGCCTTCTTGTTAAGATAAAGGTTTATTCATAATAATAATACTAATAATAATAATGGTCTTTCAGTTACACATTTAACTGCCTCACAAACCTCAGAAACAGCTTTACACTACAGTGCCCCTAATAGTCTGTCATTCAAAATGGCTGCCTCAATTTTGCCCGTGGGATGATGAAGGAAAGAGAAGATATATTGAGAGATGAATTAAATGGGGATGGAAAATATGATGGCAGGTCAGTTTGTGTTGACCTTCTAGAATCTTTTGACACACACACGCACACACGCACACACACACACACAACACACACACAGGTTTGTGCATTTTAATCCAAACTGATTGCATGTCCACTTACATAAATTATGGACTGCAGCAAATGCATTATTTACTCTGACGAATTAAAAGTCAGGCCATGTTTCTTGGTGCTGTTATGCTGCATTATTATTTACGCACACACACACACACGCACACACACACACGCACACACACACACATAGGGAAAACATTTAGTCAGTGCTTGCCTTAGTTTCTCCCCCAGCATCTCATGTAATAATGCAGACAGACGTCCAACCAATCAGTAACAAGACTCAGTGTGATGTCACTGGCTCATCTTACTTTGTGTGTCTGTCTTTCTTTGCCTCTGGTGTGTTTGTGTGTGTGTGTGTGTGTGTGTGTCCGGTGTGCACGCTACAAATGACGGACACCATTCACTTTCTATGGATAGCCGTAAGGCGTCGTTGGTGGTTGAGCAGCGCACGCACATCTCTCAATTCACAATTTATTTTCCTTAGCCTACCGTCACCTAGGGCTGGGCGATATATCGGTATATATCGGTATATCGGAATCTTTTCAAAATAGATATAAGATTAGACACATTTCCCTTGGGTTTCCTGTTTTTTCTATATGCCTGAAGGATTTAACCCACTTTATAGAAAATACCGATATATATTGTGTATCGGCATTCAACCTAAATATATCGGGATATATTTTTTGGTCCATATCGCCCAGCCCTACCATCACCACGACAGGCTGCAAGCACAGCTGCAGGTGGACTATCATTCTGGGGTGTATTCAGTGTTTATTCTCTCATGTCGCAATGCTCACTTGTTAAGGAACTATGTTAAGATGTGTTGGATGTTGACGTTACCGCACGCAAGCTCAACTTCATGCAATTGAATCCAATGAACGCGAAGCGATTATCCAATATTTTAACATATTGAATCGTGCGAATCCTTTGTTCTGCAAATTAAACGTTTATTATCTTTATTGTGTTTATTAATTAATTTACAATTATTTAGCGATCGCAGGGTTTTCCCTTTTCTATGACCGCTCATTGTCAAAATATGCAAACATATTCTGCTCCGATGAATATGCCAGGGATTGTTTGGTGTCTCCTGTGGGTTTTATAAGGGTGCACTCTGTTTAAAAAAATGGTTTCTGGGAGAGAAAGTTCAGCGTCGCTTCAGGAAACAAAGCGGCCATTGCAGTGAACTGAGGAACGCCCAGCAGCAGCCAATTGGGACAAGGCGAACATCGCCCCGGACCATTAAACATGCACCGTAATGCCTTCAGCGTTTAGGACACAAGGCCTAAGACACAGTCTAGGACAGTCTAGGACACTGAGTCAAGACCTGCCTACTTGACAGGAGAGGTATTTTGATTGACATGCCCAACGACCAACAATGTAACTCAGCCCAGACACTGGTCTGCCCTGCAACATGTACAGACTTCATATTCTTTCATTTATTTTTAGTGAGCTGACGTTTTAGTCCCAATTAGGTCAATTTCCGCTACGTAAGCTCTGATTTAAGACTTTAGGCTAAAAAAAATATATATATATAGATAAATTATATATATATATATATGGCCTATATAGTCGTACCAACAGAGATGCAGAGAACAAATGTCACTATTTGTATGTGACAATATAAGTACTGTTTACCTTTACTTAAGCATGGGGGGCAGAAGGGGAGGAAAGGGGCGTGACAAAGCATGGACCCGCCTCCACATTGATATACATGTGGTCAATGAATATGCAGCATGCTGGCTGTGGTGGAGGCAGTCCAATCACAATGCAGCCTGTCATGGGTACACACTGCTTCACGAGGGGTGGGGCATGGAGTACTGTGCATGACTGACAAGTGGTTGACGTGACAACTCGCTTGTTCAATGCTGCCAACGTTTGGCAAGATAGCTAATGTTAGCATGTACATAGCTTAGCCTGCTTCCAAACATTCATTGATCAAATATGTGGCTGGCCACTCCTGTGGAGGTCCTGTGGTGGCCGTGGGATTAGAGCGACAGAAGACATGGATAGATTATGGGAAGGTGTTAAAAATGATCATTATAAATGATCAGAAACGTCTCAGCTGATGCGTCCAATTCCCTGCTCTCTGATCCTCTCAATTGTTCTCTTTTAAGAGACTCAGTTACATTTCGGATTAATCGTTTCTGCAAATGTGTCACAGAGGGGCAGAGGGGTAGAGACAGAGGGAGAGAGAGAGGTGGGGGGAGAGAGAGAGAGAGAAGGCCTTTTGAAAAGAGAGGCATCGATGGAGAGGATGAACGAGAGAAGTGAAATGAGAAGGGGAGCGCTCCTCAATCTCAACCGCAGCTTGCTCGACTTAACGCCTAAATATAGAGTGTGCTGTCTATTCATGTTGTGTTATTGCAACGCTAATGCCATGCAATCGCATATTTGTGTGTCGGGGGGAAGGGGGGGGGGGGGGGGGGTTAGCAGGAACCCGCAGTTTGCCTGGTGTCTCCTGAATATGCATGGTGGCTGAGCCAGGAAAGAGAGAGAGAGCCAGGTGGGACACAGAGGATTTGATGTTCAATAAAAGAGAAAGCCTTTGACACGGAACATGTGCAGGGGCCCATCCTCAATATAAAAGACGCAGTAGGGGGAATTAGACGGAGCCAGGCTTCCTTCAGAACTGCAGACAGAGGAGACAGGCGGCATTATGGGGGAGAGGGAGGGGGACACTTGCGTTCACCTACGCTGGAATGAGGCGTACACAAGCTAACGCTTCCCCTTCTCAGACAATGAATGCTGCATGTCTGTGATGGATCACAGGCACAAGTCATTCTATATTCCAACTGAAATTACCCTTTCCCAACTCTTTCCCAACACACGGGCGCCCGCTACCTAGCCGCGTATCAGGAACTTTTCTCTGAGCTTCTAAACCGCCTTGTCGGCCTCTGTAGGCTGTAGGGGAGACCCGCCCGGCCGGCCTCATTAGAGACGCCATTAATGCCGTCATGCTAGCGCTAGCTAGCGTGTTGTGCACCTGCTCAGGAGGCGCTAAGTGAGTCATTGCTGTGCGGAGGAATGCTAATGCTAAATGGCCCCCGTGGAGAAGCCCCCTTGAGAAAGACGCCTATAGCCAACATTAAATACAATTGAAGACCTTGAAGAGCGTTAAGCCATTCATGGGGGATAAAGTAACACACGGGTCCCTTGTGAGGCTTGGTGTATTCAACTTTAGCTGAGCGTAGTGCCTTAAAGAAAGATTGTTGAATCGGTGCAGAACATCAGCTCCGCTCCAGTGTACTGTAGGGTTTTTATACGTTATATTAGTATACCTGCCCAAACTCTGGCAAAAATAGGCAGCACCATTTTCTATCGAACAAAAATACATTATTTATATGTACTTGTATTTATAATCTGTTATGCCCTGGCTCATGGGCCGTAAACCAAACAAAGCAAACTCTTAACTAACAGAATAACATAGAATGAGGTGTGAATGTCTGTAGGTGTATGTACTGAATATATGTGGTGCGTGTTGCATGCTAACCAAACTAAGATGCAACCCAAACAACATGTGTGGTGCCAGGAGGGTCACCCAGACAGTGTGCTGCAACACACCTATATAAGTGACATGCCCAGGTGTACTTAATTTGCCTAATTAGGGCCTATACAGCCAATAATGACTAGAGGCATGCTGAAACAAGGCAGGGCCGTGACACAGGCATCTTATGAAGCAAGAGTTATATGACACAATAAATAAATCAATCAATCAATCAATCGCTATTTTCAATGTTTCCTTTCCAAATGTTCCTTCCCTCTCCAATATTACCTATTTTCTTCATATTTTTACATTAAAATAGTAAGACATATTGTATAAAGTGATAAGCTAGAGTGACAAACAGACGTGTTTAGGCAAAGACACTCACATTACTGTTCTCGGTCAGAGCTTTCGGCTTGCGAAAATCTTAGCTCGTCCTGGGTGGACTTCACTCGGGCTCCAGCTTGGATCTCTCTCAGCATGGGAATTGGGTGCGCTAGCTAAAAATACTAAAAACAGCTAGTGTTTGTCAATAGGTGTCGGGAAGGATCTTAAGAATCCTATAGTGACGCCACGACCCGCCATACTGATTACCTCTGTCATTCACGTAGCTTTCTGCTTATTGAGGTCCTTGATGTAATTTAGGTTAGGTTGCCCTCTGGTTAAGTTCAATGATTAAATTTATTGGTTAGTACCCTGGGTTATTGGGTAGTCATGACCAAAAGAACTAGATCACGGGTACAAGCGACCGAAATGGGTTTTCTCAGGAGGGTGGCTGGCGTCTCCCTTAAAGATAGGGTGAGAAGCTCAGCTATCCGTGAGGAACTCTGAGTAGAGCCGCTGCTCCTTTGCATCGAAAGGAGCCAGTTTAGGTGGTACGGGCATCTGGTAAGGATGCTCCCTGGGCGCCTCCCTTGGAGGTGTTCCAGGCACGTACAGCTGGAAGGAGGCCTCGGGGAAGACCCAGGACTAGGTGGAGAGAAGATATCTCCACACTGGCCTGGGAACGTCTCGGGATCCCCCAGTCAGAGCTTGCTAATGTGGCTTGGGAAAGGGAAGTTTGGGGTCCTTTGCTGGAGCTGCTGCCCCCTCAACCAGACTCTGGATAAGCAGGAGAAGATGGATGGATGGATGGTTAGTACCCTCTTGTTAAACATAGGTATTAGGGAGTGGTCGCTAGGGAGCAGACTTCTTGTTTCAGCATGTAGTAGTAATAGGTCTTTAGTAGAGATACATTAGGTAATGCAATTTGCTGCAGTTTTATAGCTTTACTTTTACAATGTAAATTGTATTTAATTTATTGTTTAAATATTTCTTAATACAGTTATTATCTTAATGGTATCAAATATATTATTTATTTGGCCTTATAGTATTTGTAATGCACTGTGAACTGCCACTAAGTATGATGGGCTGTGTAGACAGAGCTGCGTCTCTGTGCCATGTTGGGCGTGGCTCTGCTGCTGCTGCACACGCCCACTCACCCACTCTATTGCCCAAACGTCTAACTATTGAGTGGGCCAATCAGCAACCAGCATCATTAATATGAATGGCTGCAAATGCATGCTTTCAGCAAATGTGCTAATCGAAATCGAAACTGACTGCTTTGTTGGGCAAGATGACAACAGCATTACATAGTGCGTCAGTTTCCAGGTTGGTTTGTGGAACTCTGATGCTTGGAATACATTGCTTCCTTTTAGCCTTGGTGGGGAACTTATCTTCTCCATCATGTAACATTTTACAAATGTGTGTGAAAGAAGAAAAGGCCTGAACTTAAAACAAACGTAATAGAATCACTAAATGAAGCTGTTTCTTGCACTGGGCACAACGGACATGGGAGGGTGTTCAAAACCACATTTCTGTCAGCAACACCGCTATCTTGAGTAAGCAGGCAGCCGGGGACTTTGGTGAGACAGATCTCTCTCAAAGGAAAAGGAAACTTAGATTTCACAAAACTGCAGTTGGCTCTTAGGTAAGTACAAAAGACTTCCTTTAATAATCAAATATAAGTGTACAGTATATAGCCATCATCAAATCGTACATCAATAAAAACATGGCTAATGAAGCTATATTCCTTATGGTTCCATGATAATACAATAGATGTAAGTGATATTATATAATAATAATATTTGAATCTTACTATTGTTTCTTAGGAATGGCCTCTGCCAGCAGTATTCAGTCTGAAGACCAGTTTTTGTGTTGCATCTGTCTGAATGTGTTTGGCGATCCAGTCACCATACCATGTGGACACAACTTCTGCAAAAGCTGTATCACTCAGCACTGGGACACGAGCTTGCACTGGCGATGTCCTCTGTGTA
This sequence comes from Typhlichthys subterraneus, assembly GCA_027564835.1. Taxonomy (NCBI): domain Eukaryota; kingdom Metazoa; phylum Chordata; class Actinopteri; order Percopsiformes; family Amblyopsidae; genus Typhlichthys; species Typhlichthys subterraneus. Next base: position 11,848 of record JAODUH010074558.1, read on the forward strand.
GTTTGGTCTTCTTCAGAAAACCTGAGCTAAAGGTTAACACTGTCTTATCTGAGTTAGCAGACCAATTAAAAAAGTCAGCTGAAGTTACAGACAGCAGGCATCTACACCAACAATATGCCAAACCAGCAGAAGTGTTCTGTGACTACTGTACCAAGACCAAGGTCAAAGCTGAGAAGTCATGCCTTGTGTGTGTGGCTTCTTACTGTGAAGAACATTTAAAACACCATAAGAGAGTTCCCAGCCTGAGAAAACATAGCCTGATCAACCCTGTAAACAACGTAGAAGACAGAATGTGTGTTTCACATAACAGACCATTGGAAATGTTCTGCAAGATTGATGAGGTTTGTGTGTGTCAGTTGTGCACAGAGTCAGATCACAAGTTCCATCTCACTGTTCCGCTGGAGGAGGAATATGAAGAGAAGAAGGCTCAGCTGGGGCAGAAAGAGGCTGAAGTGCAGCAGAAGATTCAAGAGAGACAACTAAAGATTTGTGAGATCCAACACTCAGTAAAGCTCAGCAAAGAGGATGCCGATAGACATATAGCAGACGGTGTTAACATCTGCACTACTCTCAAACTGTCCATTGAGAGAAGCCAGGCCAATTTTATCTCGACCGTTCAAGACCAACAGGAGTCAACGGAGAGACTGGCTGAAGGCTTCATCAAAGAGTTGAAGCAGGAAATGGAGGAGCTAACCAGAAGGAGCTCAGAGCTGGAGAAGCTCTCACACACTCAAGATCCGTTCCACCTTCTCACCAGCCTCCCACCTCCAATCAGTTGTTACACCAAGGACTGGACCAAGGTCAACGTCTATCAGACATCTTATGGAAGTGTTGTGAGTAGATCCCTGGATCAGCTGGAGAACAGGTTGAATCTGGTGATGCAGGAGCTCCATGATGCTGAACTGAAGCAGCTTCAGCAGCAGGCAATGGATGTGACTCTGGATCCTGAAACAGCAAACCCTCGCCTGGTCCTCTCCAGGGATAGAAAACAAGTAAGTCATAGAGATGAAAAGAAGTTGCTCCCAGAAAACCGGGAGCGATTTTCTCTGTGCATTATTGTCTTGGGAAAGCAGAGCTTCTCCTCAGGAAGATTCTACTATGAGGTTGAGGTCAAAGGAAAGACTTCCTGGGATATTGGAGTGGCCAGAGAGTCCATCGACAGGAAAGGGGTTTCTACATTGAGCCCTAAGAGTGGACTGTGGTCTATATATCTGATAAATACAGACACTGTCGCTGTCGCTGATCCTCCCCTACGCTTGTGTCTCAGAAAGAAGCTACAGAAGGTGGGAGTGTTTGTGGATTACGACAAGGGTCTGGTTTCTTTTTATGATGTTGAGAACAGACTTCATATCTACTCCTTCACTGGCTGCAACTTCACTGAGCGTCTCTATGCATGCTTCAATCCTGGTTTTAATGATGGTGGTAAAAACTCTGCCCCATTGATTATCACTGCTGTTGTTAAACAATATTAACCCATAAGAACCTGGGCCCAGTTCACCTTAAAGGAAAATTATGAGTGCTATTAAACAGTGACAATATAGAGTAATTTAAATAATTTGACATTTGGTGGTAATTTATGCCTTGTTTTCAACATAGTGTACCGTTTTTTGACTGATTTGCCTTTCTATTTGTATCTCCCCAATATATATTACAACTTTAAAACACTGCTCATGACCTATGTAAAATGCCATGTACACTTCATGCAAAAAATCTATCTAGGGATCTATGCAGTGTATACCATTGTTATAGTCCAGAGACCAAGTCTTCACCGAGACCAGAGTGTTTTGAGACCGAGACAAGACCAAGACCAGACTGCATTAACCGTGCAGTATCCTATATCATGCATGTGTGCAATTAATCGCTTAACGTTGTTGGACTAGATGGAGGCTTGACGCCAGTGACGATGTCACTGTATAACAACAGGTAACCTTAATGTTTATATATTTGCTTGCATTGATACAATACAGTAGCCTACAGTAG
>JAODUH010074579.1:0-16020 GCA_027564835.1 Typhlichthys subterraneus
CATATTCATATATGTACACACAGTATATATATATATATATATATATATATATAAAAATGTAATGCGTGAGAGTGTGTAATGTCTGTTAATTATCTCAGCTAGAGGAAGGAACAGTGCACACTATGTTTATAGTGTTCATAGGTGTCTATTAGCATGCCTTACAAATTAAAGCTTTAACTGTGGCCACACAAGGTCACCTACATTTCATTAAGTTAACTGGCAAACGTCCTAAATGTCACCAAGAAAAAGCTAACTTGCACCATACAAGCCCAGGGATTAAAGCTTGATGTCGGATTTTGCTCAAAGATCATCAATAAAGCTGATATATTGGCGTATCGTTTAACCTTTTGAGCCACTCCCTGCCATTTGGTTTGCATTAGGGCAACATCTGATTATAATCTAATACCTACATATAACTATGACTGAGACACTGGGGGGTCTCACTTATCTGGATCTACAAGTGTGTGCGTGTGTGTGTGTGTGCACGTGTGTGTGTGAGTGTATGTGCGTGTGCGTGTGTGTGCGTGTGCGTGCGTGTGCGGCGTTTATGAGGCAGAGATAGCTGGTAAACAGAAGTGTCTGTGTGTCAATGGAAAATGTGCGTGTGCCTGCTTACAGTAGAGTATGTGTGGGCATATTTAAGGTCTTGTTTACTCATTATGCACAACTGCGCTCAAGGTTTAACCCAAACCGGTCTGCAGTGCTCGAGTCAAGACAAAAACAACACAAATGGAAAGGAAAAGAAGGGCTACATCGAGTCAGAGCATGAAGGATTCATTAGAGCAAGTGCCTTCTACCGTTTGGCCAGCAGAGGGCAATGGTGCCTGAGGAATCCCCGTAGTGCTTCATTGTGTGACTAACATGGGTATATGCGGTACAGAACGCGTGTGCATTCACAGGGGCATCACAGTCAACTGTGTCAAGCTTATGAAGTATGTGAGAGACACACAGAGCATTATGCGTGGCAAGGAATGCACACGTGTGTCTGTTTTCACGTGTGCACGTGTGTCTGTTTTCACGTGCACACGTGTGTGTGTTTTCACGTGCGCACGTGTGTGTGTGCGCCTTCCCAAATATAGTGGTAAACATAAAAGTACTTTGTGCTGGAAGAGGAATAAAGGAATGGCTAATGTGTATGAATTTTGTGTGCGAGTTCATGCATGTGTGTGTGTGTATTGTATGTGTGTATGTGTGCATGCGTGCCTGCGTGTGTGTGTATGGCTGTGTGTAGCATAGCTCCATGTCTGGCAGATCCTGCGGTCTGGGGCAATGGAGCATCACATTGTGGTGGTGAAGGGCTGGGAAATGCTTTGTCTGTTCTCTAGGCTATCACATGGTAACTGCACTGGCTCAGACTACACTGAGACACACACACTCACGGCAGAGAACCCTTTTGAGCATGTCTGTTCCATTCCCTCACATCCTTCAGAATAATAACAAGCACAATGTAGACTAAACCCACATTAGTGGTAATTACACTGAATAAATATTAAGTGTGATGCAATGTTTATTTGAATTAAAGTGGCCTACATAACAGTGGTTACAGTACCATAACATTTACGGAAATATTTTTGTTTGTTTTAAATAAATAAAATAAACAAGAGACTACGTTCTACGGTAAGAAACAGCAGCTCCCTAGCTGTGGATATTATATACATTTAGGTTTTTCATAAATGAGGTGCAATGTTGCCAAATATAAATACCATACTGGCTAATATTGAATATATGACAGAAAAATAGCATCTCAAACAGCCAATGTGGCTTATTAACCAAATCACAATTTGTCATAAATTTCAGCCTATTTGTAGTGGCTCACTTAACAGCATGTCGCCAAATCTAAGATAGCCAAATTAGCACCAGAGAGGCTAAAGGCTGGTGAATGTGTGTGTGCGGCCCTTTGATCACATCTCCTACCATATGTTATGCTAACCTAAGGATGTCTCTCCCCCCCCGTGACATTTTTCACTTTTATCGACCGGTGTGACCCCCTGGCCCGGTGATAGTAGGGAACTTTCATGTGTCAGACAGCCCTGACCGTCTCTAAGTGGCCTTCACTTTCACTCACTCACATTAAGAAAAATCCCTTCTCTCAAATAAACACGTGTGTACGCACGCACGCACGCACGCACACACGTGCCCAACATCACATACAGTACACATGCCCTAAAACAGATTAGCTAGAGCTCATTCCTAGCGCACCAGTGTGAAATCCAATCTGTGCTCAGGAGGCCAGGCCTGGTCAGATGAAACTAGTTGTTACTTTGTAGAGGGAGACCGTAAATCACACAGTCACAACTGTCTGGGAGAAAAACACTGGAAGAAGAATTAATTTATATATATACTTTATTCCAGTGTTGTGTGTGTGCGCGCTTACTTCCTGAGCTCTCTCCAATGCTGCTGTTCTTGCCATTCCAATACCAGAGCAGCAGGGTGGCGTCTCTGGAGCCAGACAGAACGTAGCAGTCCCCTCCGATGTACGACTCGGACCGGGCCAGGCACGTCACCACGTCACGGTGGCCAAACACTATCTGAGTCAGTTTCCCTGGGAGACATTATTATTGCTAAACGTGTGAATAGCAATTATGTCCCATATGCGCCACAACATTGAGTGGGTGGAGGAAATCTTTTAAGTTAATCCATACCTTTTCTATTCTCCGGTTGCTGTTAAAAATAACTAAGTAAATAGAACAAGTCAAACAAATGTTAAGTACATGATAATGCTATCATTTGTAATTAATTAATATTAATACTTTTTTTATAGAAAAAATGCCAGAAGCTACTTAAATGCAAAGGATTAAATATTTTACTGACGTATCTAAAAGGCATGTTAAATACAAAACATTACATTCAGTAACGGTCCACGCAACACGTACTCAGATTAGCTCTTCACTGGCAAAACATTTCTTTAATGCCTCCATAATGATTTCCTTCACATATTTGCCACAAAGAAAGCTTTCAGGGAGTTTCAAATGTTCGTACATGTTGTTGTGGAACCTCGTACGTGTCGATCTGCTTAGCTTTTCCACACCTTACACATGAAATCACTACTGAATTTGAGACCAGAATAAATGTTTATCTTACACGTATGTACGTACATGCATGAGTTAAAAAAAAGGCAAAATACGAGCCTGTGTGTGCGAGTACGAGTGCGTATGCGTTTTTACTTCCGTATGTCTGGCGTGTCTGTGCATACAAAGCGGTGTGTGTACCGTGTGTGTGTATAAATATATAAAGACGGTAATTGCTGTCAGATTTCCAGACCATAGCTACACAGAGCTGTCTAATGCTCATTACACTGCTCATACAGTGACCTCTGCAGTCAAACAGTGGTGTGTTAGCATCATGTGACATTTCTGTCTGGGTGTCAGAAATCACTGTCCAAGCCATAATGAAATTGTATCGCACCCCCTCAAAAAAGAAAAGTAATGGAGAGGGGTCATTAGAAAACAGGGGAGGGGGAAATCACAGTCAAAAACCATTTAACACACAAAGTAAGCTATCAGAGGTGGAAAATGTTTGGCATATTTGGAAACATTGTATTTCAATAATGGCTGCCATGCACCTAAGCCTAAACCAACTGATCTACTCTTCTTCTCTATCGCGCACACAAATACAAATGCAGGCACATGCGCGCACACTTCCAAATTCAATTGTGTGCTTGCGTGCGCACACAGGCTTACGTGGCCATGTTATTGTGTGCACTAATCAAATCTTGTAATTGATAAAATCCCCTCGTTCTTTAACCTGGGGGCTTTGGGGACTGATGGCGGCAGCTGTAGAGCGCGTGCGATTAAACCGTGTTCATGTTCCAATTCTGCACCCCTGTGGCAGTCACACAATAGAGCTATCTCTCCTATATACACCCCTCTTCCCCCACCCCCTGTGCTCTATTAGATGCACAGAGGGCCCGGCCTATAGAAATTGAATCTGAGAGTGTTGTGTAGATGTGTATGGGGATTTAGAGAGCTAGGGAGAGGAGCTGTAGTCCGGGCTACGGAGATGAAGCTCGAGACAGACTCATTTAAGACCCCTGACCTGTAGAAGCTATGTTTTTTTTCCCTCTCTCTTTTCACTACAGTATGCGCGTGCTTGTGCGCGTGCATGTGAGAGTGTCAGAAGCTAGGTTTGCATTGACTTATCTCATGCGTTGACATTCTGAAAGACTGGACATTCTTTGTGCCACATATGCTTTAAATGTTTATAAAAAAGCAACCGGTTTGATTTAAGACATTGCCTATTTCCTCAGAAGAAATCACAATGTGAAATAAAGAGAACCCTACTCCAACACATGGAGACCCCTGGGCTCATGAGTGCTGCATTCAGCTGAATGACTACAGCAATAGTCAATGGGCTGTATACCAACACAGTGTAGAGACCCTGTTACAACCATAAAGTTACATATATGTAGTATACACATAGTGTGTATATGTATGTATATATATATATATATATATATATATATATACACACACACACACACACACACAAACACACAAGCACACAAGCACACATGCTAACAGGTCAATTTAACTTGTGGTTTTCATCATAAAAGAATTTGCAGACATTTTCACAAATAAACTGCAGACATTTTCACAAACATTTCTTTGTAAAAATGTGTCATGGAATCAAAGTCTCCATTCATTCTTCAGTCGGGGAGTGAGCGTGCTGCCACAGATCAGACCGGGGTCAATGAGGAAAAGCCAAGTGTGTGGTGTCTGTGGTGGTCTGTACCCGAGTCAGTGGAGTAGACGCGGAAGCTCTTGTCCCAGAAGCCACAGAGCAGGATGAAGCGGTTGTCAGCGGTGATGACAAAGCACTGAGAGCAGATCTGAATGCTCTGGTCCAGCAGGTCTGAGATCTGCCGCCGGTGGGTGCCCACATTACTGGCTGGAGATGACAAGAGAGTGGGGGTGGGTGTTAATACCAGGCAATGGGTGGGGGAGAAGGAGAGAGAGAGAGAGAGAGAGAGAGAGAGAGAGAGAGAGAGACCAAGAAACAAACAAACAAAAAAAAAATAAGAATAACTGATAAAAGAAAATAAATCATAAAAGAAAAAAATTAAGCTAATGTACAGCAAAAAAATGTGCACGGGATTGCAGGTCAGTAATTTACAGGCGACATGCAGTATTAATATCCATGAGACATTTTCTCTGAGCTCCAACCAAGTGATGTGGATAGTCAGAGTTTTACTCAGGACCGTACACAATCCATCACCACTGAAGCTGCACTTCAGTGCACGGGGCAAAGAATTCTAAGAGAATACATAAAACACTTTGGAGGCCAAGTTTACGAGGACTTCATATTTTCCATTAGTACTTAAGAGTTATGACAGGAATGTGTGAATATATACAGGATCACGCCAGAAATTATTCTAAAATGTACCTCAATGTTGGTTTGCAGGCAGGCACTGTATGCAGAAATACAGCAAACCACATGCATACTATTTTTGATAAGAGGTTTTTATTCATTATAATTTTTTGTAGTTTGTTGTTGTTTAGTGGCAGTTATGTTGGTTGTATTCCAAACAATTGGCTATACAGTATACTGTAGCCATGCATGTCGTAATTGTAGAACAAGCGTTTGGAGCAGCTTTGACCAATTGACAAACACCAGTGCTCCCACTACGACTAATATTTCAACCCATTTTAGACATTTCTCTTGACCACAGAGCCTTAACAGTCTTCTGAAATTTACTGTGTTTAGATCGAGTCTTCTACTGGAATGAGAACAGCATAAATACTTGAAAACTGACGTGTGAAATATGCTGAACCTCTCTGACCTTTCACACAGAAAAATGTACACTTTACAAAATCATGCCCTATTAGTGCAGACATCAGTGTGTGAGGCGGGGCTGAGCAAGGCGATAAAGAAACGTTGCTAAAGATGGGCCGTGCGACACAGAAGCCTGGCCAGTATCACAAGTCAAGTGTTTAGAACAACAAGCCATGTAAAACCATTACTGTGAGATAGAGATAGAATATATACTGTAGATAGACACAGACAGAAACATATATACAGTATATATACAGTACAGAAACCAACAGATTAAGATAGGAGATAAACTGAGATGTAGATAGAGGAACACTGCAGACAGATAGAGGCCGCTGGATCGACAAATACAGTAGATACTGTAAATAGACAGACAGAGGATCATCTAAAAGAAGAGAAGCTTGCGATCGTACAGTAAGAGTACGTTGCAGGCAAAGGAAGCACAGAGAGAGAGAGCAGTGTCCCCCCCACCCCCCACCCCAACAGAGCCTCATACATCACAGCTAGGACCGGCTCATCAACAAGTCACGAAGGATGAGAGGCTCCCATATTGTCCTGACAGCCGTCTGCCGGGCATTCTCAATCACGCATTATTACCGCATTCATATTCATTCCCACTGACACGCGCGCTTTCCCCTCGCTGAAATTAAACCAAAGAGGATGCAGGGAGGGAGAGGCAGGGGTGGTGGTGTGTGTGTGTGTGTGTGTGTGTGTGTGCGTGTGCAGGGCGGGGGGTGGGGTGGGGGGGTTTGGTTGATGATGAAATGTCGGCACAGGCCACAGCTCATTGCATTCCAATTTGGATGCAAATGGCTCCTTGTGAGCGCGAGACCTAGATCATGAGGAGAGGGCCGGGGCATAGCTGGAGAAAACAACTCTTATCCCCAGGCAGGGGGATGCGATGCACTGCCCCACTGAGACACGTACGGGTGGATCCACCATACCTGCACCGCCGGCACAGCATGGAATGGGAGAATAGACCCAAACAAACGAGCCAGCGTGCATATGAAGACACACAGGGACAGGTCCTACCTATCAGAGGGTCAATTTCCACAGGGAGCTGGTACTGCTGGTCCTGCACCGCTGAGCTTTGATGGCCTGACGAGAGGGAAAGACACATTGGATTAATATAGTAAAATCGCCGTGTGAAGTAGCTGCTGGCTTCCACTTCACTGGGTACTATGCATGGTTACAGCACAGACACACTTCGCTGGGTACTATGCATGGTTACAGCACAGACACACTTCACTGGGGGAAAACTCGAGCCTGACAAACACTAGATTCGCTTGGTTTTTATGTATGCATGAGACGCACACATTTGAGCGATTCCTCAAATATACAGTAGAGAGGTCGGGAGAAAGCAAAACATTTGATATCCTACAGTACCTCAACTAGTTACGTACATGCAAAACATACACGGCTATAGATACTGTGTACCCGCTGTATTAAAGGCATGGGCATTAGTGCATTAGTTACTGCAGCCCTCTTGTCAGCTGTCCAGACTCGTCACTCCCCTCATTAACAAGGTGTTTTTGCATCTCTTCTGCTTGGAACACCATTCTCTGTGAACTCTGTGAGACTGTTGTGTGGGGAGATCCCAGGAGATCAGCAGTTACTCCGACGCTCCAACCACCCTGCCCGTCACCAGCGTTCATGCCACGGTCAAAGTCACTTAGATCACATTTCGTCCACATTGTGGTGTCTGAACAACAAATGAACCTCTTGACCTTGTCTGCATGCTTGTATGGACAGAGTTGCTGTCACGTTGATTCGCTGATTAGATATGCATGTATGTAAGAACAAGCAGATGTACCTACTCAGTCATTTAATGTATCCGTTACGTGGGTGTCGCCCCTTTAGGAGACCAGTGACGTCTTATCATAGTATCTATTGAGGTACTACAGTAGTCACTAACTCCAAAGCACATAGGCAATCATAATTTTTATAACAAATCCATGGAACAGTAAAGATCGATTGCTGCACCCATGCTATACTGATATATACTACGTTACAGTACATCTTGGCCCACTTTCTGTGCATTACAAGTAGGCCAAGACTAAATATAAAATGCATGCATTGTTATACTGTACTGCATGCATTATTCAAAGTAAAACAGGAACCCTTCCAATGCAAGATATCCCATTTTATTTTTATGCTCAACTTCAGAGGTCATGATACCTGGTTAAAACCCTGCTTCTACTGCAAGTTACGCCTCTATATTGCTACCTACAGTACCTGTCTATAGTACTGTAACTACCAACCTATTGGCTCTGTCTGGCTGACACAGCTGTCAATTCAGAGTTCCCAGGCTAATTGCAGAGGCGGAGCTTGGCTGGTTCTAGCCAAACTGGCATGAGACTTCCATCTTCATTCATCTAAATTCAGAGTTATCAAATGTAATGTTTGCTCCAGGCAGGGCCAGATGGATGCTGGCTAAATAAGGTTTGATGAGAACTTGTCTGATGTATGGACGTAGACGGGAAACCTGCATGTGTCACATTCCATCCTGCTCTGCAGCACAACACAGTAAACTGTCTCCCAAACCAACAGACGGGTCAATCCGCCACTCGGGGAGACCATACACCACGCTACTGTCGGTTGAAGGGGAAACCACTGAACTATGAAACCAATTATGTCAGAGATACCAGGCCTCATCTTCAGCCGTCAAAATGACCTTTTTGATGAGACGTGAAGCAGTGCTCAACATCGCACTGGTTCCACTCAAGCACATGGGGTCAAGACAGCTTAGTGGTCTAGAAGGTCCTCTTCCAGATAGAAGCTCCTGGGTTTGAGCGCCAACATGGACCTGCATGGTTGAGCAAGTTGCCTAAACCTTGCTTACAGTGGATGTGTGCACATAAAGTACAAGCGGTACTTTGGAACCGCGCGTCTGGACACTGTTTCTAAAGGGGGCTTATAACTTCATTCTTTCAATGTTGGGGACAACTTTACACTAGTACACACAAATACTAGTACACTAGTATTTGTGTGTACAATCTTTTAGCCATGTTAACATGTATGTAACGTATACAGGTATTGTTCACTGATAAAGACCATAGTAGATGATATAAGCAATGCGTTGCGGTACAGTACATAATGTGTCAACGTTAACAGCAGCTCTGGCGGCTCTCACCCATCAGGCCCTGCCACTTGTTGACAGCGAAGAGGCGGTTGGCGGTGACGGTGATGATGGCCGGGGTGGCCAGGCCCGGCTGGGTGTTGGCCGCAACGTGGCACACGGGCGAGTTGGAGGGGAACTTCAGCACCATGATGACGTCCTGCTGCAGCTGCTCCGTGAACATCAGCGGGCTCTGCAGGACAACATACTGGTCAGGGGAACACACAGGAAGTGATGGGGACACACAGGAAGTGGGAGGGACACACAGGAAGTGATGGGGACACACAGGAAGTGGGAGGGACACACAGGAAGTGATGGGGACACACAGGAAGTGGGAGGGACAGCAGGAGAACCGAGAACAGGGAAGAGGACGGTGGTGAGCACAAACAAATGCAGGGTGTGACTTGCAGAGTAAGTAAAGTGGACTGGATGTTCTGCTGCCCTAGGCAAGATACAAAAACACTGCTTTGGGAATATAGAAGGTGTAAAATCAAGCTATTGCTTCCCGTTCTTGTGCGTGCTAAAAAAAATGATCTGCTACTTCTACACTGATTACTTTAACAAATTAGTTGTATTTACAGTTTTACGTTGATTAGGGCCGTGCGGCCAATTGTCAAAATTCCGCCTCAAATCAACGTCGCCCTAGGCGGCTGCCTAATCTTGCCTAATGGGAGGGCCGGCCCAGCACGTAAATAAAAATAAACAGACGAAAGAAAGGGGCAGAAAGAGTTAGCAAGCTACAGCAGTGGAAGTAGAACAAAAGCTGCTGCTTCCTGTAAAGCAGAGCAAGATAGAGTAAAAGGGAAGGCTTGGTTCCAGTGGAGACAGTGGAGGGGAACCCTAGCGACTATGTTCGTAATAATAAGCATTGTTATAATATCCACAAAGCTACAAAGTCTAAGTATGTGCCGAAACTGAACGACAACGCATTAGTATGGACGTTACGTGGGACACGTAGCGAGAGGAGGCAGAGCAGTGCTGAACACGGCGAAGAGACCTCTGCACATCCTGCGTGCGCTGCTGACAACTAACAAGGCGCCCTGACAACGTCGTTAGCGTTGAGAGACACCAAGCCGCTGAAAACACACTCAAGTGTGGAAGTGAGGGAGCGGGGAGTGGAAAGGTAAGGTGAAAGAAAGAGAAACATAATATTTATAAGGGTGTCCGTCTGCAATAACGTCAATCAAGCGCTCAGCGTTTAAAACGCGTGGCCTGTTAGCTTGCGACTGTACTTGTACTCCTCTCAAAGATGACGGATCTCATCTCACCATGTCAAGACGAGCCGACCATTTGACGGTTTGTTGTTCGTAATGCTATTTGTGAAACTAAATCTGTCTGCGCATGGACACGCGCAATACTGCGAACACTCTGCAGTGAAGGAGAGATAATGTTTACACATGCTTACGGATGTTTCCTCTGAGAATAAATCACATTTTCTTCTGAGATGCCAGGAGTGCTTTGACAATTACTTTAAGGTAAGATTTTAGGAGGAAGGGATGTACTGTAGAAGACGTAGCACGTATTACGTGATTCATACGTTGTTTCACCAGGCCTGTACGTACAGTTTATTATATATCGGAGAGCTGTAATAAGAAGGGTACAGAGTTGCCCTTATATGAGCTGGGTTCCAATACACCACAAGCACTGTGTGTGTGTGTGTGTGTGTGGGTGGGTTGGGAGGTGGTCCACAGCCAGCTGTCAGCACTGCGGGGACACCGCACTAATAGGGACTCGTGGGGCCCTTCGGCCCATCACAGGCCTATGCACTCAAATGCCACTTCAAGACGAGTTACTGTTCTCTCCACTCTGAGGGAAACGCTTGGCTCTCAGCTCAGATGGACAGTCTGGCTCAGAGTCAGGTTTCCCCCTCACATGCACGCTGGAAAAGTGCATGCTCACACACACACACACACACACCTACTGTATGGAAAATAATGAAACAAATAAGCAGAACAGGGGAAAAGGATAAACCTCTGAGTGTGCGTGCGTACGTGCACTACTCACCACTTGCATGGCTGAGCTGCGGGGTGGGTGTGGCTCGATGAGCAGCTGGCTGGGGGTCTGTCCAAAACTCCTAATCTGGGACTCCACAGCCTGGAAAGAATAAGGACATATATGAATAAACAAACAAACATATTATATTATATCAATCAAATAAAACTAATTAATAGAAAATTAAATTAGAGACATATACCATACAGTATATTAACAATAACATATTATTACACAAATACAGGTATCTTTATGTAAAACCGAACACAATAAGAGTTTGCTGCATGCATGCATATTGTACTATAAATAAACTAACATTATAATGATCCGTGCACGTGATATAGAGCACATTCTGCAATGATGTACAGGGGTGTGTGTATTCCCTGGCCATAGGGCACCGTGGGGTGTTAAGGCTGGTGCACAGACACGCAAGGCCACCTGCCGTTGCGTCAGAACACAATGGTGGTGTGAAGCGTGGGGTTTACTACTGCACACTCATGCTATGTTGTAAACAACCAAGTCAAGCATGGTACCTTACACAGACCGTATAGTGTATGAATGAAGATGTTTACATATGCCGGTAGACACACACACATACACACCAGCATGTATCACCCAGTAGTGTCAGCGCGCACGCACCCACGCACACACACAGGCATGAGGTTAGGTGGTGTTAATGAAGAGGTATAGGACCATAAATGTCAGCGCAGACGCCGGCCTAGCAACCTCTGGACCTCATCACACTGCTTACTGTCAGGCGGGCCGGCACAGGGTGAACAGTGCACGCACACACACACACACACCTGTACAGTAATGATGTGCACAGCTACAGACTCAAAACACTTTAGGTGGATACAAGTGCCGCTATTTATCCTGTTTAAGTATAACTTAATTAATAACTTTCCATTGAAATGATGAATAATGTTCTTTAAGGACATAGAATGGAACAGGTAAGGCAGTTTAAATTTGACATAAAAGTTTTTATAAAATTTTACAAAAGCAAGAAAACTCGCACAATAACAGACTTATTGAAAAAGCACTGCACAGTAACCATGGCCTACTGTGCAGGATATGGCCAAGATAGAGATCTTGTGCTGAGCTTATAAAGAGCTAGGAGCCGCCAAAGTGAAACCGTGACAGCCTGTGCAGTTTAGGGGCAGGCTTGCGGGCGCAGTAAGTGACTGTGTGGGAGTGACAGCTTGTGTGTATAGGCTGAGCTGTGTGTGCCTGACTTGGCCTGGCCCCTGAGAGTGAGCTCATGGCTGAGGCCTGCACATGGTGTTTCCATGAGAAAAAGGTTGCCGTCTTATCCCCCATTGTCTGAAACTAACCAGAAACGAGGGCAAGATGGACCGAGATTGGAACATTGGCTGTCAATTAAAATTCCAACTGCCGGACTGTCATGAGAAGAATAGTTCCTGATTTCTATTCTAATCGCTAGAATGAAATAGTATGAGCAGTATTTCCAACACGCAACTTTACATCTTACATTATCTTTGTCAGTAATTACAGTGGTGAGCATTAAATTAGAACTACATAAATGGTTATGTTGAAATAAATCACTTCTGTGGTCCCGGGCGAGCAACAACGTTTTCTCTAGCTGTATGTAGACAGATATAGCTGTGTATGGTGTTACCATGGGGATACATGAAAAGGTAATGTTTTGTTTAAACAAAATAATCACATATTAATGAGGCATACGTTTCTTCTGCCCAATAACTAATGTCTTCTCTGTCCTCATGCTTTAGACCTGGTTCCTTGGATAAAGCACGTCTGCCGGTGAAGCAGGATAGCGTGATACACCAGTGACTTTACTAGGGACATCTTTATACACAATAAGATGATCTAGAGACAATGTAAAGCAGGCTGCCTCTGGTACAGCAGCCTTGGATATAACACTTGCATTCACACAGCACAAAATGCATTAGGGACAGATGAAAAATAAAACCAAGATTACATAGTATAGTGTGGAAAGGAAAAAAAAAAAACTAAGCTTCTGTCAAAGAAGGCAGATGGGTGGGAGTGTCTGTTTAACACATGGCTTTTAGATGTTGGATTAAATGTTTGGTATTCTCTCATTTTTCGTTTCTTATTTTCAAGACAGTCAAGAAACGTAAAATGTGGTCTGTATGACATTCAAGGCCAAAGCGACCCCCCACCCTCCACACACACACACCCCTTCCTTCTCAGCCTATGGAGTTGAGCATTTGCCTAGGCTAATGCAGGCAAGAGGTTCCTCAAAGTCATTCCCCCCATCTTCATTAAATCCTTCCATGACATTTATTAGGCGGTGGGACATGGGGGCGTGGATGAGTCTAGGTCAGTGCGTCCCTGTTCCTGTATGCCAATGCTTTTCTCAGATGATTATGTGAGGGGCCTCCTACAAGGCCAATCTCTTTTGGGGGCACTGGCCCATGTCTGATGAAGGTTCTCTATATTCTATACATTTAAATGGCCGAGTAGCCCCCAAGTCTCAGATGTCATTTGATTTACTCAGCTCCACTTGACAACATCCATGTAAAACATGCTGGTTTAATGTACATCACTCCAGGAAAAAAACAAAAACTAGGACGGACTTTCAAGTGCTTCGTGGCAAAGCAGTTCTCGCTGTGCGCTCGAGGGACGCCACTCACTCAAACTCACTCAGAAGAATAATTCAATATTTCATACAGAAGAGGGTGTATTGTCCAAAGACAACAACTCTGGAGGGGCTTGTGTTTGGGAAAGGACTGCAGCTACGTGTCAAGTCTGGTTTATTCGCGTGGGCAAATTCCCCCCCCCCCCCCCCCCCGGCTTCTGCCGAGTTACGCAAAGACTGGACAATTCTGACAGGGCTCTGGGTATCGTCTTGAGTGCGAGAGGCTGTGGGATTTTCCATAATCACATGTGAAAACGGGAAAGTCGTGCGAGATGACTAGGGGGTAGAACAGAGGGCGTGTTTCTCTTCATGTAGCGAGAGGCAACGCAGATGACACGTTCAAACGCAATGCGTGCGCGCTCATGCCCGGGTCCTTCCGGAGAGAAACCGCCGTAGCTGTTGCAGCCGAGCTCAGAGGGGAAGTAATCACGGGTTAGGACAACATGTGCAGAAGGAGGCTCTGTGGCATCCAAAGTCTGCACCGAGTTATTCCAAGCGCGGCATGCACTGGGTGATGACGCACCCTGCAACACTGACACACACACACCAGACGCACGCACCAAAACGGCGATAGAAATAATATAATAATAATATATATAATATTAATAGCATGTGTGTGTGTGTGTGTTGGGGGGTTGCAGCTGCCAACCAACATGGCAGGAGCCCCCCTCTCCACACACACACACAGGCCACTGCCCCATCCCTCTGACACTGAACAGCCCCAGGGCCAGTCCTGCACCAAGCCTGTCGGTCCAGACTAATACCCCGGCTGAAACAGTTGTCACTCAGTAATTACACACCCTGGGGACCTAGCAGAGCCAAGACACCCCTCCCCACCCTTCCCCCCCCCCCCACTACCCCCTCCCCCCAGCAGGGTCCTTGGCCCCTGACAGGGCCCAGACCAGGTCTTCTGAACCCTCCGCAGACGTGGCGCGCTTCTTCCCGTACAAGCAGTCCAAGCAGAGCCTTGACGCTAGCTCACCAAGCTAACGGCGCCTTGATGCGTTTGACTAATTAGCGCGCTCACCCTGAATGCGGGTTTTGGAACATGAAAAGCAACCGATTGGGACTAGCAGCGCAAGGATCTGACTTCTTTTATCGCCAGTCCTTTCCTACTACTACAGAGTATAACATAATAGCGAGGATTTCAGGAAGCCAACACTATGATAACACGAGAAGGAGCACTAGGATTATCACAAGCAAATTATGTGAACCACTTATCAAGGATAAATCTAATTTGTTCAGATACATTCCTCATTATAAACTTCACGTGAAAGCCTCTTGCTCTTCGGGTACGTACGGTCACCAGTTCTCCACGCATGCTCAGTCATGCTCATTATAAGCAGATAATGGCCGATGCTATTTCAATACCCTTCAAAGTACGAGCGCAGTGCTCTCTGATGACGCCCGGCGAGGCGTGTACCTGGATTTATCGATCACGCGGCCACTGGAGCGGCTCGGCGGAAATAGTGGAGGGTCAGAGACCTAATTTTGCGTTAACCAGGAACCTGGATAATGTGCCAGGCGCTGGGTGTGGAAATGATGACTGCAATGAATCTGCATCGATGTGTGTGTGTGTGTGTGTGTGTGTGTGTGTGTGTGGCTAGCTAAAGGCCAAAGCACATCTGGATGGGAATTAGGGTGAATGAGGTGATAAATCAAAGAGCCGGCCCTGCATGCCCGCGGTGCTGCAGTCACTGAGCATGAAGGGCGTCTGGACAGTTGTGCTCAGCTCCCTCCCTCATCTCCATCCAGTCAGGACTGACTAAAGGCCAAGCGTCTGTGACTGTCCAAACACAAATGTGGGGAAAAAAAAGACAATACGCCTCGTTTGATGCCACACGGCGGTTACACGGACAGGAGCAGAAGTCAGTGTTTAAGCTAGAAGAAATACAAGCCCTCCGCTGGGTAGATTCCTGTTAGATTGGTGAAGTTGTCAGTATCTTCTTAGCCGTTAGCAAGCTAACGGCGCGCTTTTGTGTGCGTGCGTGTGTGTGTGTTGTGCTCTCTCCGGTAGCGTGTTCGTTCGGCGCTACTGCTTTGGGGCAGGCCTCGTATAGCTGCGTGTATCAGCTCAGAGTGAGGGAATGAATAATGGATTAAAGTGGACAAGGAGGCTTTGAGGCGTTCAAGCGGAGCATTTGCCGCGGTGCTTTCTGGGGGGGTATCGCACAGGAAACACTTCGCTCAGCGATTCCTGGCAGCGGAATGTTAGCCTAGCTCTCTCCGCCACGCTGCTGCTTCTCAATTTGACATGGCTAATGGCATCAATACCATCTACAACGTGAACGCACACCATCCGCTAAGCATCCATTTGAGAGCACTACCGCCGTGGTGTGCTTACTGTAATGTGGGACATTATCCTCATCCAGCAGCAGCTTGGAACGACGCTGAGTTGGCATAACACAACAGAAATGCATATGAAGGTATAGGGCGCGCACTTTGGGAGGGGGGGGGGGGGGGTATGCGTGCTTTTGCATGTGTGTGTTGAGAGGGCCTCACC
>JAODUH010074590.1:0-16019 GCA_027564835.1 Typhlichthys subterraneus
TGGATACGCTCGGGAAAGCCATACACACAGAATACACAATCCCACAACTTCCTGGCGACCTGCTTGGCAGTCTGGTTTCTACACGGGAAGGCATGGGCCATCTTTGTGAAGTGATCAGTTGCCACGAGCACGTCAACAGAGTTTTTGTTCTTATCTTCTGCAGTCCAGAAATCAATGCAGACTAACTCCATAGGAGCTGACGTCTGTATACTCTCCAGCGGCGCACGTGCTGCCGGTTCTGGGGTCTTGGCAAGTACACACCTTTCACAGCATCGGACATAGTGCTTTACATCTCTTCCCATGTTGACCCAGAAAAACCGTTGCCTGGCCAAATGCAGAGTTCTGACCTGACCCTGATGTCCTGCCAAGTCGCGCAATTACGTAGGCACGTCAAACGGAACCACACACACACACGCACAAACCAAATACACCCGCAGGCAGGAGATACAAAACCAAAAAAAAGAAATTATTTGGTGAAATTAACCATTCATAGTATTAACCCGTTACATTTGCGTGACACTCCCAATCTCCCCGTGACCCTCGAATGAATGCAAATGCATGAAAAGGAAAGCGCAATTTGAGAGCCTGTGTTCCTTCAGCAGGCAGAATAGCATTTTAGCTATGTGCGTGCTGTTAGCACATTATGCCATGTTTTCAGGCACAAAGTGCGGCGAAATTACGTCTAAAACGGGCGCTAACACGTCAGTACATGATGCCCATAGTTTCCTGTGAAAAGTATTGTTGTAATTAAGATATTTGCTAAAAATTAATATTTGTTATATGCATAGAACACTAATTTGTGAACTTCCACGCACACAGTCCACAGACGCGGAAAGTATACCAGGGCCTTAATACACAAAGAGGCCACCAAAGCCTGTTTGGTTTTGATTCAAAGGGAAACACAGACCTTCCCCCTGGGAAGCTGAGTCATATAGGGGTAAAACTAAAAAAAGTTATGCTGTTCCTATAATGCTTGAATAAATGAGGCATTTTTGCTCATCTGCAGTAGAGGAGTGAACGAGATATGCATGATGCATGTAGGCACACCTGCATATGGATCATTTGACAAGGACAGCAACCAAGGCGGCTTCTACATCCTCATTTGAGCATCAAGGAAATGCATGTTCAATAGTATCAGCCTGAAAAATTTGTTTTTCTTTTTCTTTTCAGGCACGTGTTTCAGTTGAAGTTAACCATAAACAAAATGCTGAATTTGACTTTACAGCATTGCATTACAGTAATGTTTTGGATTGCAGCTTGTATCACAATGCTCCTTTTAAAAAGAACTACACTGATAGATATACTCTACGGGAAAAACAGCACAGCATTACACTTCAGTCATCTAGTATACACTATCCAAATCAATTTAAAGTTAGTACAATTACAGCAGGTGTGTCGTTGACTTGGAGATACTGTTACACCACGCTAACTGACATTGACCCGGTACAGAACTTAACAGTAGTTTCTAATGGAGGAGACTACATTATGGTGATTCCATATGGAATGTTGCCATTTTCTTTGTTTTGTATGTAAAGGATTGTAACATAGAATGTGACTTGCATGCAGATCCTCAGCCACTAGCAGAGTAAGTGTCCACACATAGCCACACAAATATATTCACTCCCAAACCATTCATTCACCCAATAGAAATGCTTAACACAAAATTAATTTGGTTGTAGCATTACACGTTGGCAAGCCTGTAAATCTCAAGGACCTATTTAAAGGAATATTTGTTATAACTTCCCAGCAACATCAGTTTCTGCTATACTGTACGTATGTGTCTTCTGACAGTGTTTATAGTCCTTAGTGATAACTAAGGATGGTTTCAGTCGATCCACCGTTAATGTATTCAATGTCACAGTGTAGAAAGTAATTTGGTGACGGCATCTTCTTTAGTAGGCAATTTGTGTATTTCAGGTCTGAACAGATCTTTAAGTGATTGTAAATGTGGCCTAGCCTCGTGAGACCATTCTGATCTCGTGAGTTCCAATTTCATTTAGCTGCAAGTATCAGTCTGGAACCAATCAATTCAAAAGCATTTGTCGACTGTGAGGAGAACAGCCGGCCGATCAACAGCCAGCTGAAGTTTTTCCCAAGATAGTAACATGTCAGCTGATCGTCATTCCCACCATAACAAACTATTTACAATGATTTGCTTCAGAAGTTTAGGGATTCAGTTTAGACGGAATTGCAGTTAAATAGGCTACAACGTCATTATTAGAGCAATATGACTGTCTGCCACTACTGTAGTTTTCATATAGTGGCACTTTTCATCTCAGACCAAAACGAAGAATGCATGGGCCACACACAATACGCAATGTAAACAAAGTACAAAGCAGCTCAGACACACACAGATGAAGTGTAATTCTCTGCTCACGAGTAGCTCCACTAGATATTTACATAGAAAATATTGTTATTGCTGCTATTAATGTTTAAAATAAAAAATGTATAAAAATACAAATGACTCCACTATTTAAAATGTTTAAATAAGACCCTATATATTAAAATTACTAACTAAAATTGTAACAATACAAGGCCTCATTAAAGCAAAGAAATATCTCAGGAGAGTAAAATACAATAGCACTTCACATCTGACATAAATTGCTAAAACAAGTTAGAACACTTCAACTATCAAATGTACTCTCATCCCTTAAATGAATGTTGACATTTTTTACAGTCGCAATGGCTATTCCTAGTACACATTTATTGTAATTTATTAGATTTTACAGAGATATTGTGTCAACAGCAAGTAGTCATTATTCTATTCATTACATGAGTTTTAAAAAAAGACTAAGGAAAGAGAAAAGAAGTTCAAAGAGAAAGAGAGTAGTAGTATCCACAAAAATGCCACGCTTTCTGGAACTGCTGAGCTGTAATTTGCTTGAGAGACGACAGCAAAGATACACGCACAAGTCCCAGACTGATAGCTCCTGGTTATGAGGGGAATGGAACATCAGTTATCTCCTGGCTAAGTGACAGAGCGTGTTGATAGGACACAACACACCCACAACTCTTTGAAGAGGAACACTGGGTCTTAAATCAAAGAAAATTCCTGTCTGTTTTTCTCTTTTCACTGACATTCTATTTCTTTTTAAATTTCCTTGCCACCGCAGCCAATAAATTAATATTTTGCTTGGTTTTCATATCTAACAAACTATCAGACAGAAACTTGGGACGTTTAAAAGACTCAATAAGAAGTATTTACAGTCAATTTCTCTGAATGGTATACCATTCAGAAGTAATGTATATAAATAAACATACAGTATGTTATGTGATTTTCTGCATATCGTTTGACAAATATGACATTAAGGTATTTTGGTACAGTTACACTATGTACAGTGGCAGTTTCCTACAGTAATCATTATTTCCTAATGAGTGCACAAATGAAATATGTGTAAAAGTATATAGTGTAGCCTATATTTTTAACTATTCAAATCCGGGCTGGCTGTGCGTGCATGTGTAATGCATGTGTATGTGCATTTGCAACCCAGGGAGCATTTGTTTTGGTTTGAGATGCTGGTGCACAAAGGCTCTATTTTAATGATCTACAGTAAGTGCACGTTCTATCATCTCAGGCGCAAACTGGGCATGTCCAGTTTTACTAGTATATTAAGGATGGATAAAACGGTCACTGTGCAAGGTACATTGTTCAAAATGTGTGTAATCTCCCATTCCCTTTATAAATCCATTTGCGCTTGCACCTTGGCATATTGCTACAGTATTATACTGGCGGGTTTGTGAAAGCTTGCAAGCAGACCATATATTTTAAACAGCGAGATTTCCACCAAGATCCATAAAATATGTTGATGTAGGCTACGCTCTAATAATAGGTCAGATTGTACTCTTTTTATTTTTAATCCTTACATGTCTGTGCCTTCCTACACGCTCCTGCATGTCCCTCCCTGTGTGTGTAACAAGCAGAGTGTATGTGCATTGTGCATTGTGCTATCTTGATAAAGTTCCATTGACTTTAAATCAGGTTTTTGTTGGTCACTTTCCGCTGCCTCAAGATAGCAATGCACTATCTAATCTAGTAGTACAATGTCACATACATTGACTTTAAGAATATCCACTGTAAAAAATATAAACATTCCTTTTGCACTACTCAGTAGCTAATTTGTATTGTATAATTGTCATAATCTTATTTTTAGTTTACCATTTCTGTTTGATTTTTTGTTTGATTTACTACTATTTTTGTTGTTTGTCTGTTTTTTATCTTATACCTATACTGTATATTTTTGAGGTAGGGGAGATCGTGGATAGTTGTAATATGGGTCAGTTACAACACTCCTCATTTCTCAAAGTTAGGTATCACCTGATTTACTCTGCACATGCCCAATTTAGTCATTTTTCCATTGGCACATTATTATTAATTAATAATATGCATTCTCTCACGCACAAATTATGAATAAAAATCTTTCAATATCAAGTCATAATCATTTTTTCATAATGTTACATTTTACCCGAGGGTCAATCGTAATGTTACATTTTACCCCAGAGTATGTTACAACTAACCTGGACAATGGGATGAATTGTAACATTTCACTTCATGTGTTTGAGACTAACACATGCATTATCTGTTTGTGTTGTAGAGATAATAGCCACAGCATTTAATAGCAGAGACATGTAGAATGTTTGTGTCAAAGTTTGAAAGCATATTCTTATAAGCGCTTCAAGATTCAGACAAAAATGTAGGTCTCACTTAACTAAGCATCTAATAGCCATGCTAACATCCGCATGCTTTCTGTGCTTAAGACAATAAAACATGATCAACACGACGAACAAAGATTTTTATTTAAATCTCATTGGTGACAACCTATTTCAAATTTATGTTAAAGGGCCCCTATTGTGTAAAAAAAACAAAAAAAAACACTATATATTATATATTATATTAGGGCTGGAAGCGTTAACGCGGTAGTCTTTGTGAGTCATTTGAAATGTTTAACGCGTTAAATATGATTAATGCAATTGACTCAACACTATCTATCTCCTTTTAAATGACTGGAATACTAGCATGATGAAGAAGAACAACGGTGGAGTTTTAGAAGTATAAAGTTCACATTTGAATAGTTTCCTGATGGCGCTTTGGATTACGGCGGTGGTATGTACAATTTGCAACGGCAAATTGAAATACAACCAATGCAATTATGCAGCTAATAGGAAACCTACCATACAAAAGCAAAAACAGCCAGGTGATTATTGACGTGACTCGAGGGTACAGGATATATTCTAATCGTTTAACTTCTGTGCCTGCGCTAGTGTCGTGCTTGTCGTCTCCCATTGTTAGTGTGGTTTAAATGAGTGTACTTCGCATGTGTTACTTTCTAGACTTTTGACCCGAACCGTGGTAAGGACTTCTGGTTATTACAATATCTGTACAGTATCATTCCTCCAGGGTGGTAGAAAACGTTGGATTGCTTATAAAAAGAAAATGTTTATTAAGCTTCCAGTGTCATAAAAACGTAGGCTATCCGACAAACATCGATGGAACTATCCCACCTTTCCGTCACTCTCTCTCTCTCTCCCGTTAGCTATTTGGCTTATTTTATATACACACACACCACCCACATGTAAATATTACCATTTCAGACTCTTCCGCCCACATCTCCCTATGTGATGACGTCACAGCTACCCTTGCTCTCTAAATACTGCAGCATACTGTAGGCCTGTACCACCTTGGTGCTTGCATTGTCTATCTCTTCCCCATATGTTAAAAATAAAGCTGTGAAGCGTTCGCTGCGAGATTTAAAAGGTGTCTATATCATAATTAAACATTAATATAGCAGCAAACAACTAGTATTTTCAGGTTGTGGTGCAAGTGGTAGCTCTGTGATGGGCCTGGGTTCTAATCTGGCCTGAGGTCATTTCCAGATCTTTCCCTGATATCGCTCTCCCACTCGCGTCCTGTCTCACTATACTGTCACATAAATATATATATATATATATAAACATGTAAAACATGTTTCTCTATTTTAAAATCCAATTTTCCACTGGTGTTTTGAGGACTTGAAAGAGCTGGTCTAATCTAGAAATATATCTAACATATTATTTAGTGTCAGATTTGGCCCCAGGTGGGACATACAGTGACCATTATTCTATTCTACATCCTCACACTCCATGTCAGATAGCCAATCAAGTTAGGGCATGTTAAAAATGTGACATCAACTGAAGTAGAGAGTTTACAGTAGATTTAATGGAGGACATTTTTCAAAATGAAAGTCGTAAAATGATATGGGACATTAAAATGTGCACAGTTGTGTTTTTATAGCAAACAAAGCTGATAACTCAACCATTGTATATACAGTTGCAGCCAAGCCTTGCAATCTAAAGTTTGAATTGGACTGTCAAGACTTGAATAGTACCACTAGGCCTCAAGCTGCAATTATCAGACTGGCAGGTGCTGATATCTGCCACCAGACAAAAAAGGACCGTGATATATCACCCCTCTGTTCAACCTTTCCATTTTTACACCCTTCAGCTTTTACACAATATTGCAGCTGCCTGAATGTGTTAATCACTCCTTTTTCCTTCTACAAAATTGTCAGTCTTAATGTCTAATAATCAGCTGTTTACCAATAAGTAGTTATTGACTCTTACTGTATAGATCACTTTGTGTGGTGCGACCTGCACCACTGTGTGTTCCCATTTGCAGCGCCAGCGCTATGTAGTAACACATTTTCTTTCCAGTGCGCAAACTGAAAACAGATATTAGATGAATTTGACAAAACCTCTTACCCCTTCTTCGATTATCCAAGTTATTATTACACTTCGTTAAGATGTGTGTGGTCTTGAAAACAATTCCTGAATTTCATACAGTATATGTTTGTGGGCTGCAACAGTTAATACAATCTTAAAAATAAGTTTGACTCAGATGTTCTGGACAGGTAAAGCTATACTGTAATGTAATTTACTGTACTGTACTGTATTGTACATTCACACACTCAGCATACTGTAATAAAGTTCAACTAGGCATTATCTCAGCCATCACAGAAAAAATACAGATCTAAAGTCTAAACAAAGTGAATAATCTGAACATTGTTAATATCTACATTCGCCATGAGCATGTGCAGAGATAAAGATATACAGTATGTAGATAATCACAGTGGTAAATAAATCTAGGTATTTACCCTCCCGTATCTTGTACACTGTTTATATTAATATGCACCCACACACACACCTATGTTTTGCAGCCCTTTACAATTTGGTTCACTGCACAAAGGCCAATTGTTCCCTTGACAGTATAATGATTGTTATGAGATTACAGCTGTTAGGTGGTCTAAAAAAAGCAGAGAATGAACTCCTCATCAAAGTTAAATCCACATTTTAAATCTGCTGTGTGCCCTCAGGAGGGGCTCAGGCATACCTGCAGAAAACACTAGCGTAATTCAAGGTTCAGTTATTTTAGAAAGGGTCTGGGACTTGAATAGTACAGTTGTGGACTAATTATGCAGTGTTTTTCAAATGGGAGCTAACAACATGCATGTTCATATTTTATCATCAAACTGCGCGTTACATCTCACTGAATACATTCACAGGCCTGTATGTAGATTAAATAATTTAACAAACTAAATTATTGGGATAATTTGAATAATATTGAATATTTTAATTTTAAATTTTTTATGGAAATATTTATATTACCAATTACGTAAAAACTATTATGAATACATTTTCTACCAGCCATAATATACACTTGTCTGTAACAGTTGCTATCTATCTAGTTATTTCAAACACACCCAGCACACTGAGATCAGAATGTGATCACATCAGCCAGGCCACATGAGGAGGTAATCACGTTGGGATCACTTCTCTGACAGTTGTGAAAACATTGTCAGACAGTGAGTTCTCATTAGGGAGAAAACATCAACTTCCAGGACAATACATTTATGAAATTAATAACTCTGCGGAAAATGCACGATAGTGTCACACAAATGATGCCTTGGTTTGAAACTGACAGCATACCCATACCCCCACTGCTACCCGTCTACCCATCCTTCTAAAGCTGCATGAACACGGCTGGTTTAAAGTCTCTGAGCTGATTAACACTGAGCTGTGGTGGAAATATGTATTAATAATGTTCAAAAACAACCCATAGCACTTTGCCTTTTGATGTGCATGGTTTAATTTCAAATGCCATCCCACGTGAATATAAAATGACAAAGAATAATGGATTGAAATAGAAATCCTTATCAGTACGGTAGCTGGATAAAACAGCTCTATGGACAGTCCAGAAGCAATTATGTTCATTGTGAGCTCTTCGGTAATAAGTATCATTGCACAGACTTGTTAACGCCTTTTTGATGAGGCCAGGTCCTTGTTGTAATTACTAGTTGAACTTGCGTACAAATTAAAGCAACAACAAAAGCACAGTGATAAATAAGCAGAAGCTTCTTAATGTTCCTTTGAATTGATATAAATTAACAAAACAAAAGCTAGAATTACATATTACTAGCACATTTAACTTGTTTATTTGTCAGTCTACATTAAAACATATATTACATGTGTTTAAAGGACAAGAGACGCATTTGAGAATAACGTATTCATTCATTATTATTCACACAATAACTAAAATGTCAAACATATGCAACAATGTGCTATTTATTTATTTATTTCGAGGTTTTTACTGTGACAGCAAATGGAGCCGCACATATTGTTAGATGGCAATTCAATTGAAGTACAATCTGCATCGCAAATATGTAATGCTACAAAATGTTTTTCCTACCCTAAATTGTATCCTAAATTGTATCCTACTGTAAATAATGTGACAAACACTACTTCGAGGTGTGTACAGTCATTTTATTTTGAATGGATAATTATAATGGGATGCTTGTATAAATACATTAATGTTGTAATGTAATTCAAGTGTGGCATCAAGCAACACTTATTTGCAGTGCTTGAAATAAGTACCAGCAGGTCTACTCCCATTATCCATTTGTTGGTGTGTGTATTAGAGAGGCACCGATAATTTTCTTGATTTTGCTTGGTTATGATTACCTTTATTTTTTTAAGCATAACTGTCTGGTTCTGTTTCTGGACGAATCAGATTTTTATAGTAAAGCATCTACATTATTTAGATGCAGATATGTTTAGTTTAGTTAAGTATGCTCATATTCTTTTTTTTTTTTTACTCTTTTACAAGGCAATCTGTTTAACAGGACAAATTAATAATAATAAAACACTCTTTTCAGTGAGATGAACAATATTATGCCAATTGATTTTTATGCTCAAAATGTGAATGAAGAGGTGAGCAGTGTCCCCAATGCCTTCTGGGTAATGCAGTTTATTTACAGCCATTATGTAAGACCATTATTGCGAGCCTGAGAGAACCTGAGAGAACCTGCAGAGCACATACAGCTTAAGAGAAGTGCACATTGACTACCTGCCCATTGAGCGCTGCTTCTTTACAATCCCTGTCAACATGTGTGTGATATTCTATTCATTTGAAGTCAATCTATTTAATAAAACAGTAAGAATACATGGCTTGTTCTTTTACTGGACCAACTTGTCAGGCAATCCTCTTTTTATATATTCACACTGCTCATCATTACATATCATCTCACTATTATTCTGGAACACCGACTCAGTAAGGAACCCTGTCCACATAAGCAGGAATATGAAGGTCACAACCCAATACTGAGCGGGTACTATAATTTCATCCCCTGAGAGAGAGCAAAAGAAGACATGCATGAGATGCATGTTAGCTATTTTCATTTTTGTAATATTCATTTTCAACATGTTTAAATATAAGTAGGCCCATAGTATAGTAATTATATTGACATTAACATCGTTATTGTCATCTTTGCCTTGTTGGCGAGGAAGAAATTAAGATTTGTTTTCCGCTTGACTGGATTACAAACGAACGAACGAACGAGTGACTTACTGTAAACATTACACAATTACTGTACTAACATTGCTGAAATAAAAATACAAATTAAATCTGCAAACACATTTAAATACGTCAAGCACAGCATCGGATGTGGAATGCTATACACCGCACCCCTATCCACTCGAAAAGCGCACATAAGATTATACCTGGTCAGTGGCTGGCAATAACCAGGCAGCATTTCAGCCACTGACGACATGGTGTGCTGGGAATGGCAAAGGAGCCAGAGATGTAAATATTGGGAGGAATGACAGTGAAGATACGTAGCCTGGGTGGTGTGTAGCCTATACAGTACTGTGTGATTGACAGCTGGCTCTGTAGCAGACGTGTCTTTCATTTTCACTTTGGCCTCAAATTGTATTCACATTTTTCAAGACTATCATTTCTCTCTGTGAGGCAGACATTTAAAGGGGATTTATAGGCTTGATGTGTGATGCTCCACGAGAGGTCTCTTACATATCTCACTCCATTGGCGTGACGCGTCAAATGGATCATTCTCACTGTTAAATTTAATCGTACAACAAGCTCTAAAAGCTTCTTGACAAAGATTGTCTGCATTTAGGGGCATTATAATTTATCTGCACAATGGGAATAGGAAATCAGTACAGTACAACTCCCAAGAATTATGTACTTTTCAGGAAATTAATCAATTTCTTGATTTCATGTGCAAGCTTCATCAGTCATTGCCTTGTCATTTAACAAGCATCAAGCCAGGTGAAATCAATTTAGGAATGTCATGATGATTGGTAATGCTATTGCAGCATGATGACTCAGGTGAAAAACAGCTAATCCTTTTCTCTTTTTGCTAGAAGCTGAATGCAGCCATATTCTAATTCTGTTTTCACCGTGACTGACTTGTTTATAGTACACTGCCTTTTAACTGTTTGTCTTGCATTATGGAAATGCTTTCTTACTTGCCTCATTCAGGCATCAAAACATGGCCCATTGCATTTCAATTGTGCTCATTTTGTTACACATTATACCAGGTTTCATATATATGAAAACGCATGAACATCATATGTATTGATGTTATTTATATTTGTCCATCCCGTATTGTATGCTGTACATTCATTTGTCAATATACACTACTTTTTTTTCCGGTGGTAGTAGATTAATGTATTAGACTTGTTAAAAGCCATTCAAAACCAATTTGAAGGACAGTGGACATTGTAATGAATAGACCACCCTACTGAAACAGAAATACTATTCCAGGGTGGTGACGGGGACTCTGTGTGGTGCTATGCAGGTAACTGATGACTTGTCATGTTGAAATTGATCTGTTTACACTCAGCTGCCCTAATCAATATGCAGATGGAAAAATATGTTGTTGTTGAGTTTTCTACTTTAAATTGGATACGTATGGCCATTGGCCAGAATGGTCAAGTGTTTAAAATTTACTTGAAGAAAGTCACAATCAGATGTGCAATTTGCATGGTTTATTAAGTCATATATGCTGTATACTCATTTGCAAACACTAATATGTATGCGTAAGAGACAGCCTATAGTGTGGCAACCACAGATTAATCTAATATTTGAGCACTTGTTTGTATGTTGCATTATGCACAGTGATACTGCTTATCTGTTACAGAATTAGTGTATTAATGCAATGTCTAGGCAGTTCTGTCCAAATATTATCCTTGTTCCACAGTTTGATGTTGCCTTTTAATAAAGGTATCTTCCTTTTGCTTAAAGTGTGTGTTTGCCATAGTCGTATTCCTTTCATACTCATGTGGCATCAATATCTAGATAGACATCCCCTGTGTACTGCAGAGAAAGGAATATGAACATTGAGAGGATGTGAGTGTATTTGTTTGTGTGCGTGAGCCCCAATTTTCACTGTGCCATCGTTACAGCTAGAAAATGGTTTCAGTATTACAAACCTTTAATGTATTGTGAATCTATACAGTTTTATACATTTCATCTACACTGCTGCAGTAATTCACTTAAAATGTTCTATTTCTAATTATTATTAATATATCCATTTACACTTGCTAAACAAGTAAAATACATAGTAACAAGTGTAATGGGAACACACAAGTTATATAGGTTTAATTTATAGCTATATACGTCCTATAGATGCTGTATCTTTTCACAGATTCCGCCAAATGTACTGTACTCCAAATGTATTGTAGCTCATCTCTAATCATACAAGTCATTATGTGATGAGATGGTCATCTAATTATCCATAATAATATTGAATACACTTTACTGTAAACTTGTATTCTATCTCCAACCATAACAGTACTGTTTTAAAATCAACTGAATTAACTCTACATAAGATTTGTAGAACAGCTTAATCTTAACTGTCACGATTTGTGGGGTTTTGGGTCTATTGGAAAAGACACCAAAACATATCATTAAAAAGACAATTTCTTATAGTTATACATTCTGGGCTAAAAACCAATTCTAACCATTCCAGAATAATGAATGACCAGCATCATCTTCTGTACATATGAATTTTAAACACAGCCTCTGAACATTGATGTATGACAACTAACAACCGGCAGCTCTAAAATGTATAATTCAAACTCCTCAGGTTATGAGGAAGCCAAAAGTTCAATAAGTCTTTAGGGAATATGAACTACACTATAGCTAATATTTAATGCTCTTTAATAATGGCACCCATAAAAGACCATATAACTTTGGACTTTTTTTCAGTGTGATCTTTTGTTTAAACCAATCAAATTGGTTAGGAAAGGAGATTTTGTCGAACAGCAGTTGAAATCAAATGTAAGCTATAGTTTACTATAGCTAATGGCCTAATATTAGCCCTATTACAGTATGATCTGGAGTGATCCGACCAGGGTGATTTGCAAGACTCCATGATTTCTGTACATTTTGTCACCATTTGGATTATAGCCAATAAAACGATAGTATATGCAAATACTGTAATTTCAGATACGTACCGCCCTGGGTTATGTGATTGAAAGTAAAATGTTTTGCAGAAGCTGTAGTAAAATAGACATCTAAAGCCGTGCTTGTAAGTACATGAGATCCCAGCTTCTATTCTACAGGTATATCTAATTACGTCTTACATCACTATTGATGTCAGGCAGCCCCACCCCCCTCCTGGCCTCAGATCTGTATCCTGGCATCCAGGGAGCTGCTGCTTCTGCCCAGTGCAGTGCTTGCTTTTGATTCCTTGCATTTGGTTCCTCCTCCAGAGCTCCTGCACCTCCTGCCTCCTTGATTTGCTGTTGATTAGCCTTGATCAGCTCTTCCGCTCGTGCTGCCGTCGTCGTGGGTTGATTTGATGCAAGCTGCTGGACTTCAAACAAGCCTGTGCTTCTCTAGTCTTGTCCATTCATGTCCTATGACTCCTATGACTAAAGGTATAGTCAAATATTGCAAGCTAATTGTAAGCTAATATGCATTTTGTCAAATTCACCAAATACGTATTTCCTCGCATTTCACTATATTATCGTTCTCTGTATGCGGAAAAAATGATCTTGTACACAGCCCTGACTCCGTAAATAGGAGCATAAACAAAGTGGCGAACACAGTTACAGGGTCGGACACATTCAGTGGGGATCTGGGCATCAAACAATTTTATTCAACCAGTGTTTAACAAATATCAGTCATAATATAGATGCATTTATCACACAAACAACAATTTGAATAATACATTTGTATATTATGTTACAACAATCAAAATGATGAAAAAATGTATTGGTAATGGGGCGCTATTGTAACAGGGTACAAGGCCACGTGGTTATCTACTTGGATGAAGTAGTTTTTTCTGCTATTGCTATGCCAAGCTATTACAGGAGTGTATAAAAGCATGTCAACTAACCTCAAGGAATTCACTAACTGGAATCTTCACTTTAGGATCTTTTCTTTTTTCTGCTGGGGACTGTGTCAAGGGATACATGGCAGCTTTTATACATAGAATGTCCTGCTCCATAGGGAAATTGAGATATCAGGGTCATATTGAGTGGGTATTACTTTC
Organism: Typhlichthys subterraneus; assembly: GCA_027564835.1. Lineage (NCBI taxonomy): Eukaryota > Metazoa > Chordata > Actinopteri > Percopsiformes > Amblyopsidae > Typhlichthys > Typhlichthys subterraneus. The sequence goes on from JAODUH010074590.1 coordinate 13,830, forward strand.
AGCATAACAAAGTAAAATATGAGCTACCAAGATGCAGTATTAAGCTGCTGTGTTGAGAGAAATACTTCTTTCAACTGTCAACATACTGCCTTACCACCTCAGATGAATACAGACGAATATATCATACAACATACAGATGAATATATTCAGCAGTTTTAAATTGCAAAACATTAATTTAGAAATGAAGAATGGTCAGGCTAATGTACAGTATATCATTATCATATCTCACTATACCAAACTAAATTACAGTAGTGCTTTTGCTACTACAAACTGTTCTTCTTTGATGGTTTACTATGAAGCATGATAGCAAACCCTCCCTGCATGACATATTTATGGTGCGATATGCAAAGGATCATGTTAATGAGGTTCATATTGGACATTACATAATTAAATCCAATCACTCTGAAGAAGGGCAAGTTCACACGTTCCCTGTGGGTAGCCATTTCGTACAGCCATTCATATGAGTCCAGCTGTGTTAGGGAAAGTCCCTTATAGATGGTAGCTTTTCAGTCATTCAATTCAATCAGGCTTCTCTTCTAGCATTTCTTCTGCTTGAGTTATCCCTTACTTCTCTTTCCTCCGGGTTTTGTGGTCCATTCCAAAGTTGAATAAATATGTTAGCAGTCATAATGAGCCCCACTTTTACATATTTATCACGTGCAATAAAGACCCGACAAACAACTACATTCATTCTTTGTTGGCCAGTGGGTGTCATTGTGACAGGTCGGGGGATGTTTGCGTTGTCCCAGTGAGTATGATCAAACTGAGACTGTCAGTCGGGCCTCATTTACAGTTACAGTTGTTGGGTGGGCAGGCATGCTAATAACATTTCATGGTGACATAAATACTGTCCCCAATAACTAAATAAATAAAATAATTGCAGCCACTACGCACTCCCTTGGCAACCTATTTGTTTTGACGTGGAGGATATGTACTGTCAATTATTTTGTCAATGCATTTCTGTTTCCTCTGTTTCCTTCTGATTTGCTCTTCAAACTGCATTACATCGACTGTTGTATAGCGGGAAGGTTATTGGCTTGGCTATTATAATGTCAAATATGTGTGTATTTGCAACAAACAATGCCATCTGACTGTGTGCAGAAGAAAACAATCAGCATTTCTACCATTTTTAGTTTTATCTGTCATGATGTTGCCGATGAATGATGATGATTTTAGACCATATACAGTAGACAGAACCATTGGTTTGGGGGTATTTGGGGCTTTAGGCCCACTAATATGAAGTGTCCAACGATTACTGTTAGTGGGCCCCTTGAGACCACATGCAGTTACACACACATTCAGCCTAGTCCTGTTGTGACATCTTCACTGCATTTCCACAACGCTCCTATCCCACTGCTGTCTTCCTATTCACCTGTCCCATACTGTATTGTAGTTTAATTTGCTCAATCCCTCTCCACACCTGTATGGCTATGGCTTGAGCCAAATGGCAGAGAAAGCAAGGCTTTGTTTAGGAAGTCACTGTCTCATCTGGCCTTGTTTTTCTTTCTTCAAGTTATTGACGCAACACACTCACTGTGAAAAGCTGGCAATTCTCTGCCACAACCCCCGCTCCCCCTTTTATCTCCCCTATTTCTTTCCCACATTCACTAGCCCTCACCGAGGCCTAATTATGTGGCAGACAGAGTAATCGATACTGGAGGGAGAGAGGGTCCCCAGCAGGCGGCTAGAGAACCCTCTTAACTCGCTTCAGCCAACCCTTCCCATACTTACACTTGCCCACTACTAAGTCATCTTGACTTTTTACAGACGTGAGACACCAGGGCTGCATATTCCCCTAGCAGCCATTAACGCAGGAAGTGCATTACACTTTGCTGTAGTATGCAGTCAGCGTGCACCCTTTGCTATCTGCGGCCACGACGTTGGAAAAATGTAGAGCATCCACTTCTTTCCTGTGAGGGTTGAAGCTAACAGTGGCAGCTCCAGAGACACACTGTTTTCCTCTGTTGGTCCTGCAGGTAGGAGACAGAAGTTAGAAGGATAAACAAATAAAGACACAGGCTTGCACTATATATGTATATATGTATATATAAACAATACACACACACATATAAACATTGTACAGTATGTGTGTGTGTATATATATATATATATATATATATATATATATATTTATATATATGTATATATATGTATATATGTGTGTGTGTGTTATTTTTCACAGTTATTTAT
>JAODUH010074601.1:0-16018 GCA_027564835.1 Typhlichthys subterraneus
CACATGAAAAGATATGCTCACATATTTGCAAATATGTGAGGGGTGTACTCACTTTTGTGAGATACTGTATATACATACACACACATATACACATACATATATATACATATAAAATATAAACCCAGTGCACACATATTTAAAACAATGGAGTGATACTAAATTTCAAGTCACATTTTCAATGTATGAAAAGTCCTATGCTATCAATACATTTAAAATTGGATTAAAAAAAAACACCCTTTTGTTGTCAAATAAGGATTTGGAATTTTGTACTCAAAATTGAACAAAGAAATATGTTCGTTACATTCCTTTCATTCAATAGGTCCCTAAATCAGATGTCAGATTCTCATCAGGACTAGGAAAGAAGCTTGAAGTAGGGAAAGCAGAGCAGCCAGTTTCATGTAAAACAAACAAAAACACACACACGCACACACACAGACAGAAAGACCGACCGACAGAAATCCTGGCAGAACCCTCTCCCTAAGCTTACAGCTCTATGAATATCTTGCCCATAAAAAGTAATTTGGGCACTCTAGGGTCTAATTTAACACCAAGGAGGAGTATGGCAGCTCTAACTGCGTTTGTTGAGAATATGAGCCGGTTCTATGTTGTGCCAAGTCATCCAACTGCAAGAATCCCACTGTCATGTGTATTAAATATCATGATAGCAACATGCTCCAGATTCACTCTATGGTACTGCTATCACAGTAACAGTATCTACACTGCAGAGGGTAAAGGTCACACCATGTTCTCTAGAAAATGTGTATGTAACGCAAGGATTCTGTGAAAGACATTAGAATTGTACAGCAAGCTCGGGTGGACAAACCAGAGAAAGTACAAATCCTAGCAGGTATGTTCTCCAAACATGTACTAACACACTTGTCCAGCAGAGGAACAGAAATCAGACGTACCAGATGACGTCTGGGACCTCTTGGGCACCTCCAGGGGAATCTCACTGTGGGGAAGAGAGAGAGGTGGAGCACAACAAGCTCTTAAGAAGCTCTTTAGTGAACGTGTGCACTGCGTGTGACGACTAGCTTAAAAGAACTCTGAAGCTCTTTACTGAACGCGTGCACTTCATGTGACGACTAGCTTAAAAGCACTCTGAAGCTCTTAACTGAACGCGTGCACTGCGTGTGACGACTAGCTTAAAAGCACTCTGAAGCTCTTTACTGAACGCGTGCACTGCGTGTGACGACTAGCTTAAAAGCACTCTGAAGCTCTTTACTGAACGTGTGCACTGCGTGTGACGACTAGCTTAAAAGAACTCTGAAGCTCTTTACTGAACGCGTGCACTGAGTGTGACGACTAGCTTAAAAGAACTCTGAAGCTCTTAACTGAATGCTTGCACTGAGTGTGACGACTATCTTAAAAGGACCATGAAGCTCTTTACAGAACGCGTGCACTGCGTGTGACGACTAGCTTAAAAGCACTCTGAAGCGCCTCACCTCCTGGTCAGCCTGACAACACAGGACATGTCTATATCGCAGGTGGACGTCACACCATTGTAGGCCAGGTTACGGGGCTCCCTTCCGGACGGATCTGGGAGGAACGGTGGCTCCCCAGCCATGGTGACCTCCATGCTCTCCTCTGTCTCCCATACCTCCACCCTGGGGTCCCTGTCCTCCTCCTGGGCACCTGTGGGGAAACCAGCTCGGGGGGAACCAGTTCTAGGGAAACCAGCTATTGGGGAACCAGCTCTAGGGGAACCAGTTCGGGGGGAGCCAGCTGTTGGGGAACCAGTTCGGGGGGAACCAGCTGTGGGGGAACCAGCTGTGGGGGAACCAGTGCTGGGCCTGTGGCGCAGGCGCACCCTCCTGGGCCGGCACACCTGCTGGTCCACCTCTGTGTCGCTGCTCTCCCACTGCTCCCCCTGGGTGGGTCTGACAGCCTTCCTCTTCCTCAGCCTCCTCACGCGCCTGCCGGAAGGCAGGGGGCCCGCGGCGCTCTCCGCCAGGAGGGACAGGGCCAGACGGAGCTTGCAGTCAGGCGGGGGGGTGCGGGCGGCTCTGGTGGCCTGCACGGCCCTCTCTCTCGTCTCCGGCTCCCAGCACGCTGCCTCTGTGGCCTGCTCTGTGCTGTGTCCAGGAGGTGACTGACAGCTGTAGCCAGGACCTGCACGCGGTTTAAACACACGAGACCTTCCACGTCTTACTGCCCGCATCAACACTTTGCTACGGTGGATAGGATAGACACGGTGGGTAGAACGGGGCGATCCAGAGGTCACTGGTTCAAACCCCCCAACTCCTCAGTGTTGAGGTGTTCCTGAGCAAGACACCTGACCCTAACTCCTCAGTGTTGAGGTGTACGACACCACCATCAGTGTGTGAATGTGTGTGTGTGTGAATGGGTGAACTTGAGGCTATACTGTAAAGCTCTTTGGAGTGGCCTGAAGGCTAGAAGATATATGCCTGCAGTCCGTTTACTGAGATCAGCCTATTGAGTAAGCTATCAACTGCTGTGTACCTGGTTTGGTGTCTCACTACTGCTTTACAGAGGATATGACCCTGCTGTGTAACTGGTTTGGTCTCTCACTACTGCTTTACAGAGGATATGACCCTGCTGTGTACCTGGAGGAGCGGCCAGCTCTGGGGTGGTGCTGTGAGCACAGGAGATGCTTCTCTCCATGGCCTCTGGCTCCGGGCTGACACACACGGGTGACACAGGCTCCTGCTTGATGCTCACAGCAGGGTGGGGGGGGATGAGGCTGCACTGGGGCACAGAGGTGTGTGCAGGTGCTGGAGGCGGCTCACACACGCACTCCATCTTCTCTTCCTTGACTTTGGGCTGAGCTGAATCTTCGAGCCCGCCTGGAAAGGGAGAATAAAACAGAAACTTCACTTGGCTTAATCGTGACAACAGAATTAGCTTGCCTGTTAACACCACTCTGAACTGAATGGTTCAGCAGTGCTGTGTTTTTCCATCATCCGGTCAACAGTACATTTGAATGCCGTTTCACTGCAATGTTGATCAGGACTATTACAGACCTTGTATGCCTTTGAGGAGCTTAATACGCTCATTTCTCAGGGTGCTCATCTCCGTGGTTACCTAAGGAAAGAATAAAGAGCCATCAGTAAAGCAACCATAATAGCCAATATACCAATAATAGCCACTATGTGAATTTGTACACATTAATAGAAACGACCATAGATAATTTTAAAACAAATGGAAACGTTTCAGTTTTCAAAAAGAGCAGAACGGGACCTACCTGCTGTTTGACCACCAGGAGGCGCTGGACCTCCAGGTAGGCAGCCTCCAGAGCAGCCCTGGCCTGGATCAGGCTGCTGTCCACCGTGTGCAATGAGCGACTCAGCTCCTCCTCTTTCAGAGAAACAGACAGTAGCTGGTCCACCTGCAGACGCTCTGCAGAGCCCCCAAGACCAAAGAACAATCATCAGTATGTAACATTATGTCAGCTGTCCTACAAAAGCAAAGCACTGAAGCAATGAATCACTTTATAACAAGTTATAACAGCATACATGACAAGTTTAGAGCTCGCTTTTTGTTTTCTTTTTACTTTGACCAGAACCTCATGCTACCTGTCATCTAATATTTAATAGAAGAAACCGTTCATTTTTAGATACCAACCTTTCTTGGGTTTGACCTTCCTTCTTTTAGTCTTTCTTTCCAGGCTGGGAATATCTGGGCTTGGAACCTCCTACAAAGTTAACAGTGGTTTATTTGCAACACATGCTTCACCTAGGGCAATGTGTCTAGCTACTGGGAGCTGATGTGCTTGCTCAAGGCTGGCACATATTCACTGTGTTTGGCGGGGCGCGACCCTACGCCTACAGTGCGCCGTAGGCTAATATAGGCCCGTATATTCCGCGCGACCTGGACTTTGCGTCGTTGATATTCTCCAAAACAAAAGGTGGCACTACAAACATCAACAGGAATGACACAATGTTAAGGAAGTTGTGTAATGTGTAGCAACAACGCTGTTGGAGTTTATTTATAACTTCAAGGTATTCATAACTTCAAGGAACACTGGATGTAGCCTATGTTTGGCGCTGCTTTCGTGGTGAAAGAACCAGCACATCTGCAGCAGGTAGCCTATATTGTCTGTTTTAATTATGCTTCTACCATTAGGCCAATGGCAACGCCTCTTCAATGCCTCTAAAGAGAAGTGCATATGTACGTAAGGTATCATGTTCATTTTAGAACACCTTCTCACAGCAACAATATTTGATGTTTTAATTCTGCTTTATTCAGCAGAACTAGCTAGGCAATGCCTACCTACCTCTGAATACCTATTAAAATACTGTTAAAATATTCACAGCGGTGCACGTCAAGCTTTATCGTGCACCGCCCGCTCAGCTGTGGCTCTTCCAAACCAGGCTTCAGGTGTCGCTTAAGGACAGGCGGCAAACAGAGTCTATCTCAGAGTGCGCTGTCAATTTCAATCAAAGCACAAAGCAATACACCTCTGAGTGGAAGTGTAATTTCAAAACAAATTATTTTGTGACGATTAATGACAAAATGCTAATTCTGCTGTAAATGGATATACTGTATTCCTTTAACACACACACACACCCCAGCAGCTCTCCTCTTCTTCCCCGTCCCGGGGCCGTCACAGAGCTCTGTTCCTGAGCTGCAGCTGTCGGACCTGTGGAGGGCTGGCCACACTTCCTCAGCAACTGGGTGTGTTCTGACCTGGCCCTCCTGCAGTACCCGTGCCTCCTGCTGCCTCTGGCGCCCCTTGTGGTCTGGTGCAGGGATGGTCTTAGACGGGCATGGGGAGGTGGGGGCCTCTCTCGGTGCCGTCTCCCCCGACGCCTGGGTGGGGAAGAGGGCGGGGGAGCGCTCCGGGGCAACGCTGCTCTCCGACAGGTTGCATTTACGGGTGGAGGTGGGAGCAACGCCGTCCATCAGCGCCTCCCACTGGAAGCCCTCCAGCAGGGCGATGTGGTCCTCTTCCTGACTGTGCTCCTCATGGTCGTACGCCACCATCTCTATGCCAAACCTGCACACGCATGGACACATTTCCAGGTGTCTGACGGCGAGCCCTCGTAAATCACTACAAAAGCTGCCTCATGTTTGCTTAGCCTAAGAATCATACATCCTGAAATGTAGCCTTTAACAACCATTAAATAACAATCAAATGTTGAAAGAACATGAGCAGAAACCTCATTCACTGACAGTAATAAAAATACATTCCATTGCATGTTAATTCAGTGCATTGTCTCACCTTGGCATGCCTTTTCCCTGCTCCTGCTTCTTACGGACCTCCTGGTACAGCTGTTCCCAGTTCACGTTACGCCGAGACCCAGAGGAGCTGATCAGCTGCCGTACAGTCGGCTTGAGCGCTGAGTCCTTGTCTGACTCGCCTTTGCGTGACTCGCTCAGGTTGCGGACGCGCCTGGCGATGTTGAGGTTGGGCTCGTGGCCTAGCGCTTTGCTCTTGGAGCTGATGTGCTTGGTCAGGTCCCGCTTCAGGACAGGAGGCAAGCCCAGTTTAGACAGGCCAGCAGCAGCAGAAGACCCAGAAGCAGCGCGGGGTTCACCGCATAGGGTCGAGTCGCTCTCGGAGCCGTGCCCTGCGTCCCCAGCATGCGGAGACCTAGAGACAGCTGCCCCTGCCTGGCTCTCCCCCTGCCCCTCTTCCTGGTTCTCCCCTTGCCTCCCCTCCTCCTCCTCCTCTGGCCTGCCAGAGGCAGGTGGCTGGAGGCTCTCTCCTGTACAGGTGTCGACCTGTGTCGACTGGAGACGGTGGCTGTCTGAAGAGTGTGACAACACAGACTCTATCTCATCTTCTTCACAAGGAGATGGTCTGATCAGGGCTGGCACAGTTCCTCTAGCCGAGTCCTGTTCACAGGCATTTTCTTTGTTGGCATTGTGACATTGTGCCTGTTGTTCCTCAACGATGTGAAGCACCGTCTCCACCCTGTTGTCGACGAGGGTATCCACTGGCCTGTTCTTGTCCAATGCCTTGTCTTTAGCTTTGGACTTTCCTGAAAGCAGTTGATCTTGTCTTGACCGAAGCAGATGAATGGGCAAAGCCTTCATACTGGGTCTAGTGGACTTTAAAGTTGACTTGGGCTGTTCATGTCCCTGACTAGAACCCTTGCCGACCGAGGTTTTATCACTGGGCACGGAGGGATGCTTCCCAACTCTGTGTTCTGATGGATTATCTGACCTCTGTTTGGAAGGGCCAGGTAAGGAACTGCTGTTGCCTTCTCTTTGAGCACTATCGTTACTGCTGCCACTGCTGCGCCTGTTTGTGGCATCATTCCTTTGTAGCCGGTCCAAACCATCTGCACTAGAGCTAATAGGTTTGCTTCTCTGCCTGTTAGACGCACTGGCGTCTTGAGCCTTTCCCCGATCCTGTGCTGTGGGGAGTTTAGGGTGTTTCTCTGAGGGTCCTTGCTTTTGTGGTGCAGTGTCTAAGTGTTTGGCGGGTGGATATGGTGCCCACCGACAGACCTTGTCGACCTTTGGGTTGCTGCCAAAAGTCTTTGGATTCATATTACTTTTACCGTCGCATTCTGCCTTTGGCCGCTCCTTATTTAAATGCCCATCACCCATTCGATCTTTCTGGCCAATTCCTCGATTTGACATTTGACCTAAAGGGCGAGAAAAGAACATAGGTGGAGGTGGATGGCACGGAGGAGGTCCCCTATGGCTCTGGGGTCTGTTAGGGAATTGGCCAATGTTGTTCCAGCCATAGATACCATTGCTGCTACCTTTGTTGCTCAGCCAGGGGAGTGGACCTCTTTGATTGCCATAGAGTCCAGGCTGAGCCCACTGGTTGTTGCCCCAGCTGTCCTGGCAACGGAAGCTTCCGCCAGCCAACTCTCCAGACTCCCAGCTGCGGAAGCTGGGGGGCTCCTGGGCGTGCCATGTGGCACTCTTTCCCTTCCAGGTCTGGTGCCAGCGTCTTGAATCTGCCGCGCCCTCGCCTGCTCTGCCACCTGACCCTCCATTCCATGGCCCATGCCAGTTGGGTCCGTGGACGTTTCTTGGTGGGGGTAACCGGGTACAGTCCAATTGGAAGCGCTCCTTGGCTTCTTGGAGCCTCTTTGCAAACTCCTGCTGCTTCCGTTGCTCCGCCTCCTCTTTGTCTCGCTTGGCCACAGCAGCCTCCTCTTCTCTTCTACAGAAATGGCAGTTAGCAATACATCAAGGTCAAAACCACCATGATAACCAATGTGGCAAAGCGAAATACCATACCCACTTTAAAATGCATATATTTGATTCAGTGCAGAGAAACTGCCAAATGAACATGCAGATATGTGCACTGAATCCCTAGTTTGTGCAGTACCATCTGCCTGGCAGTCTATATATTGCTGTGCATATGGCAGGTGTCGTGTCTCAGTGCTGTGACCTACAGAACTGGCCTTGTAGTCTGGGAGAGATACGTCCGGCCATGTGACTGCTTGTTGGACAACTGCTTGCCAGCTTTAATCTGCAACTGTCTTATCATGTTCCCTGTTACAATTAAACACTTTTAAGAGGCTTTGCTTCTGTGTGTTATGACTCTTAATCTTTATTAAGATTACATTATATATTATGATTACACTTCTAGAGAACAGAAATTATTTAGTAGGTTATTATGTGTAATCAAGAACAAACATGATCCCTAAAAAAGAAGGACACAGTATTGTCCTATTTCAAAATAGTCTTGAGTTGTGTTTTTAAAATATGAGAACATGTGAGTGGGCCAGACTAAGCTGTCTTTTTTTAGCCTGTAGTCGTGACAGCCGACCCAGACCTCTCATGTTGATGTGCAAAAGGACTGAACTCAGTTACATGAGCATCTATACATGGTTCACAGAAGCAGAGGTAGCCTATTGGCTATTAACAGTAAATGTCTCACTAAATCATAACGTGTAATAAAACTCTACATAAGTCACAATGCCTAAACATGATAAGATATATTTATTGAGTATTTGATTGAGCTAAATATAGGCCCACTTGTACTCAGGAATCCATTTCCAAATAGTTTCTTACCTGATTGTCTTTTTTCTCTTCTCTATCAGCTCCACCAGCTGCTGGTCAAAATACTCTTCGTCAAGGTCATTGCCAGCACTCTTGTGTTCTGCTGCCTCCACATTCTGCTTGTGCTTAGGGCTGGAAATGTGGCTGGCATAATCGGTGAGGCTCACGACCGTTACCTGGCACACTTTGCACTCGTGCCCACAGTCCCTGGGGAGGGAAGGTGAGAGAGGTTGCTCAATGCTGCCTTCAGGCATGATGCTCTGTTGTTCTTTGATTCCGTTCTTGCCTGCAAAAGGACACAACCAAGTGTGGGCTCTAGCTTCCAGTATTAAAGCATCAAAAATATGCTAAGGAGAGGAGAATACTCAACAATCCTTTCAATAAAACGTGTCCAAATTATTTACTTGTCACAGATCAGGAGGTAAACTACTTAGATTTGTTCTTCTTCGGTAATATTCAGAGCTTGATCTTCCTGACCGTGTTGTTATTTCCATCAGCAGGCCATAGGTGGCAGGGTGAAGGCAGGAGAGCCAGTCAGGCTGTGGCCAGGCAGCATGCTTGTCTAGCCAATCCAGCCACACAGCACAATGCTGGGATGTGCTGAGGAGAGACAGGCACACCCTTGGCCTAGTATGTTCTCATGGTGGTGTCCACTGCACTCTGGGAGGCTCTAAAAGGCTGCGTCTGTATATCACACAGAGCCTGCCCCCCTCCGGGCCAGAGATTGCCAGCAGAGATAGCACAGCCCCATATGGGAGTCTGGTGACCATTCCCAGGGCTCATGTAACTGGAGCCCCACGCAGTTGGACCTAATCTCTACTTTAGAGCCTCTCCCAAGTATGTCATGGTGTGGTCCTGAGAGTGTGACTTGCCTGGATATAGTATGAATACTTAATCAAAACTGTGTCATCATGGCACGCGGCCATTTTGAGAACCCTTGTGCATTTGTAACCCCTCGCCTCCACACTGAGATGGTAACTGCATTGTTATGTTCTGTTCCAACATCTCAATAGATATGGCTAAATACTAAACACCAGTTGTATGCTAGCATACTTCTCTGCATAGGCTGCAAATCTTCAAGGCCATGTTTGTCAGCAGCCAAGAAAAGTTAGTGCCACAACAAATTAATTTTTTTATAATACACTCCATTTTTACTCACAGCATCATATGGTCTAATCTTTTTATAAAATGTTCTGTAGACACCAATAGAAAGTAATCTTTCAGAGTCGTTTGAATACTTAGAGCAGTGACTGGGCACTTTCGGGAGGTTTTTGATCATCATCTTTTAATTGTTATTTTTTAAACTAATTGTTTTCTAACCTAACAGTATACGCTCCAGGCAGCAGACCTTTAGTATATTCTCTCCAGGTTCTTCCAGAGCTGCTAGCCAGTCGATCAAATACTTTGGTGATCTGGAGCTGAGGTCATGATATAAGCCAGTTGCCTTGAATCAGGCGCGGGCAGCTGCTGTTCCAGGGAGATTTTGTGTGTGTGTGTGTGTGTATGTGTGTATGTGTGTGTGTGTGTACATATATATATATACACACACACACACACCACAGTTGACACAGCTGCCCCACTACTAGATACCAGCAATGTGCACATGTCCATGTAAGCACATGCTTTGTGACCTAAAACGCATTGAAAAAATATATTTAATGCAATTGTATTGATTAGATAGAAAGTGTTGAATAGGGATACTTATGGGTAATGTATAACATTTTGCCAGATGCCATTATTAATCACAATGAATAGCCTTGGCAATTTGGGGAGCACACTGTATGTTATGATGGAGTAGCTGAATGTGAACCATCTTTAATCACACTGACTGAATGATGGCCTGCTTCTAACAAAGCTATAATATATCTGATACACAAAGTTAATATAATTTATTAAGAGACTAAATTTGCAGTTTTTGTATTTTATGAAACTACTGATTCATTTTTTGAACACATGGCAGGCATTTAGAAAAATATGATGTTATATGTTGTTTGAAATATTAGCATTTTACTATCCATTAGCTCAAACATAGGCCTAGTAAGTAGTAAAGGGATACACTATATTTGTTTCCAAAATGGTCCATGTCATTGAAACTTTCATTTCTCTCTACTCCTCCCCCTACAGTTTCTACAGGGTTCTGGAGCACAAAGCAGTGTGCCCATGAGGAGTGTATTTGAGCTTCTATACAATAACATACCGTCCTTTAAGGTTCTCCAGCTCTCTGTGGTGCAGCATACTCCTCATGTGCTCGTCCATCTCCTAGCAGAAACACACAGATCCTCTCTATATTGGTTTAAGGAAACCAAGTTATTCTATTCTAAAACTCTTCAGGTATCTACCGTATTACCTGCTTGGAGTGGCAGACCATTTCACAGAGGATACACTTTAGTTGTCGACCCATTTTCAATGCAGGTACGGGTGAAAGACCATTACTGGCAAGGGAGAGAAGAGAGATTCAGTATAACCAAAGAACCATAGCAGACGATTGTAAAATACAATTCTGAATGCCATGCACGAATACTAGCCCATTGTCCAGTGGTATATCTTCTTGGGGTAAGCAATAACGAGTCATGTGATTAACCTTTGCAGAGTTTTGCTATTTTGTGCCCTCGTAACAGTAACGATTTTGAAGACAGAGCAATATGGAGATGTATGAGAGAAGTTGCATGTTGTAGAAAGCAGAGAGACAAAAGGTCCTGATTGCTTTCTGGACCTCTATTTCAGTCTTGTGTATGCCCTGTATACGGTACAGGCGAGCAGAACTGCTGCCAGATACAGTCGTATAAACTCTCACATCATCCATGCCTAGCCAACAGTTACAGGAAGAGCTGTATTATGCTTACAGCTTGTTTCTTTACAGTCAGTACCGAGTTCAACATGGACACTGGTCTAATTTCAGACAGCTGACAAGAGATCCAAGGGTGCATTAGTGCCATGTCTAGACTTGTCCAAACGCACAAACAAGGTTGAGAGCCAACAGCGCACACAAGCACGTTTCAGCCAACAAGTTTGTCCCCAGTTTGGATACTTTGGAAAGTACTGTGTCCATATTGTTGTTCACTAGGAAATGAATGGCAGATAGTTGGGGATGGTGGACAAAATAATACATTCCTGGGCTGATTAATTTAAAAGGAATCTCATTTTTTAAGGAATAATTTATATGATACAACATAACTAAACTGGGTTGTTGCAGCTCTGTGTATCTCAATAAAGCGTGTCAAATACATGTATGCTACCCAGTGCATTATAGAGCAAAAGAGTCCCTAACGCTATCCAATCACAGCACTTTTAGACAGTTTAATAATACACAGAATATATAATTTAACATTTTTAAACGTCTGCTCGAGAACTCTTGCTAACTTTGAGCTCAAATCAAAACAATATCCCTCAGTGGCACCACCCCCCAACACTGAAACACATTGCGAAGCCATACGGCTTTGTTGATGTAAGAAGTGTTGCCACTTTGTTTATGTTACTATTTACGGAACCAGGGCTGTGTGGTAGTATAAGATTCTATTTTCAGCTTCCACAGAGAACGGTAAGATAGCAAAATGTGAGGAGATATTAGGTGAATTTGACAAGTGAAGCGTATTTGCTTACAATTAGCTTGCAATAGCTGACTATATCTTTAAAAGAAATAATGATAAAGTCCTGTATGTCAGTAGTTCAAACTATATTCGGTTTACAACGTTTTAAAAGATCCCTTATTGTCTATTCACTTCACTCCCAGGTTACAACGAGGACAATTATTTTTACCAGTATTATAATGGGCACAATATTGTAATGTGCTTCACACCCACAGCCAATCTGTCACAGGTGGTGGGCTATTTCACTTGTCATCCACATAAATGTGTTTACTACTGTTACCATGGCAACAATGTTTAGAGATTGATACTGGCTGTATGATTCAAAATATGAATTAACGATGTTAACATTAAGAAAATAAATCTGTAGGTACATGTTCAAATTACTCTTCCAGTAATTCAGTTACTGAATAACTAAGAGAGTCCAAAAGGGTCAGGCTGCTCAACATTTAGCAAAGATATACTGTAGACATTTGTGGATCTTGTTCATGCATTTTAAAATTAAGGACTATCATATGTCTATTAAACTATTGAGATTTAAATGTAACTGGCATTACCGTAATTGCAAGAATGCCTTTTAATAAAATGTCAGTTTTTGACAATTGCTTACTGAAAGTGAATGCTTAGACTAAAGCATAGGGCTGCTCGATTATGGGGGAAAAAAAAAAATCCCAATTATTTTGGTCAATATTGAACTCACGATTATTTAACATAATTTAATAGAATGATGATTTTCTTCTTCCTCTATTTGAACTTGCCACCAGATAGCACAAACAGGACCTCATAAAATTAATATAGAATTTCAGTAAGTTTTATTTTTAACGACATGATTGTTAGTTGTGCATAATTACATGCAAAGGTTGTGAATATTGCTGATACAGTATAATATCATTTATTTAGGGTGAATATATTTTGGTTTTCAAAAAAAGGGGACCCTAGGGTCAAGATGTCAGTGGAGCTAATGGGTACCCATAGTGGGAAGGTGCTGTGGGGTTGAAATAGTTCACAAATACTTACAACCCTTACTGTTATTAAACTTAAAGTAAGATAATACACTAATTGTCAAATTTGTAGATTATCAACTCACAGTCTGCTGTCCTGTGTCCAATAATCTAATTTTCCTACACAGTCCTGGCTATGTAAATGGGAACGCAAACAAAGTGGTGCAGGCCGCACCACAAAACACTTTTCTAACCTTGTACATTTCAATGTGTGGGGCAGAGCCTCTGAGCCCTATGGCATTGAATTAATGAATCTTGTTGTGCGTGTTAACAAGCACCACAAGATTCATGAACCGCTTTTACCCCAAAGCCATCATCATAATGAACTCTGAACTAAAAGCAAATCGGTACACATTAGGGCTGGCCCCAAATATTAGATTATTCAGATATTCGTTCGTTTGGTATGTATTCGATTAAACTTTTGAGTTTTTTCACATTATGCATGTTTTCCCATTAATCCCTACTGTCTCCATATAAACCCACATGTTGAAATTTAATTTCCTGCCCAACTGTGTCATCAACACAATTTATTGCAATTAGCGCTGTTTTTAAGAAGTGAGCGAGGCTATTCATTCAACACACACTAGACATCTAGTAAGCGAATACACATTTAGTCAAATTCACCAAACATCTCCTCGCATTTCACTATCTTACTGTTCTCTGTGCATGTTGAAAGAAAGAAAAAAAAACTACACAGCCGTTGCTCCGTAAATAGGAACAAAGTGGCGAACACCACTCACATCAACAAAGCCGTAGTACTACGCTTTGCTTCACAATGCGTTTTGATGTGTGTGGCGGTGCCACAGAGGAATATATTTTGAATTAAGATCGAATTTAGCAAGCGATTTCGAGAATGACTAACCCTGCCTTTAATCCATAATATATATTAGTTTCACTTCATCAATTGAATTATTGAAATTACTTAACTTCCATAATATTCTAATGTATTGAGATGCACCTGTATAGCCTAGTCTTTAACAAGACAAAGACATTATGGCAGATAATCTTATTTCTTGTTTTTTAACTTCTGGCCATTTCACATCTGTGCTGCTTCCATCAGTAGAAACAACATAGCCTATGTTATGAATGCATTACAATCACAGCGTTCACTACCACAGAAAAGTTTTGTTGTGTTACTAATCTGTCAATTAGCTTTTATATGCTAATGCTCGAGATGTGAAGGCGACATTTTAGGGGGTCCCAAAAGAGGACATGTCTGGGGAAAAGAGGACGTATGGTCACTGTCAGCCTAGTCACTATTCAATTTAATTCACATTTGTTTGATTAGGTAGTACTGGTATCTCCGCTCCTTCGCCACTATAAATGCATTTAATCATTTATGCCACTCCCCACTCCACTATGCAGCAAATAACAATAGTTTGATAGCGTTTGACCCTTTAAATGATCATCCTTTTGCAAAACGTCATGTACAAAATAAACGTCTTTTTGCATTTATTTTGACCATTCAAATCAAAATCAAATTTCTATTAATTGCACAGGCAGCCCTATTAAAGCATCAAACCGTAACATTTGTTCCATGCCCTAAACAAAATCACTGTAACTACAAACACATGCTCTGCTTTGCACTTGGTTTGCAGTTCTGTAACACACTTGTAACACTTTAACACTATTTATTTTTGAATTTAATATATTTCAATAATTTTATTCATAATGAATTTTTTTTTAAATTGACAAGACCCATACATGAAAAAAAACATAGGCCTACAGTAAAGGCATTTCCATAATAAACTTATGCAGAAAAGGCATGTTTGATATGATGTCATACATTTTTTTTAATACTTTTTTGTTAGAAGACTCCAGCCCCCTCAGTTATTCCCTCCAATGTTGTAACAAAACGTATGCCCACACATGTATTGATTTCTCCCTAGGCTAAAGATCTCCACTGACCATAGAACCGCCCCTGGCCTCATACTGTATTTATCAATTCAGCAGACCTGTATATTTTTAGTTAAATAGATTTTTTCCAAAGTGATCCCAAAGTGCTACCTTTGAGTCAACACTTTCTTCCTCTACTCGAAATTCATTCTGTGCACACAGGTGTTTTAATTAATGTGGCTGATTAGATTTGTTTTGTGGGTAGGAGCACACACTGATTAAGTGTTTATTGTGCATTCATACAAGTTTTGCATCTTAATTTCAACTAACTTCAAGCTAGCCAAATAAACAACTGAAAGTATTATTAACTACGGTAATTTGTTTAAGACAAAGGCTATCTTGCTGTAGTTGCCGTTTTTCTAAGGTTAAACAACGTAGATTTTTGTATGGCACATACAAACAAGACATAATATCACAGCTGCTGTAGCGTTCATTACATTGTGCACACAAGATTAGATAATATTGTACCCTACTGTAGCGGTTGGCTGAAATACTACGGTAGTAATGTATGGTACAGTGTGATAGCCTAACAAACCAGACTTCTGGAGATTATGGAAATGCTATTACCACATATCAAAACAATACACAATCTTTAAAACAAATGTTTTTAATAATAAAAAAAAAATAATAAAAAAACATTTATAGTGTGTTAGTTTGTACCTTCATATTACCAACGAACAGCTAATGCATGTCCATCTCCACCGCTGCAGCAGACTTGGCAAGCAAGCTAATAGCACTCAAATCAAAACATCCATGTTCCAGCCCAGCGTCTATAGAAACTATGCGACAACCTAACTATCTTGCCTGTCTAAAGAAGAATTCAACTGAATACGTTTGATACATAATTTTGCAAGCGTTAGTCGGAGTCTCCTAGATAAGTTGCTAAATGTCTATCAGCTAAAGTATCAACCATAAACATCAGCTGGGGTAACTAATCTCGTCCCGTCGCATGCCAGTGACGTAAATATGTAAATGTTAATCCATACTGAATCTCGCAAAGCGGCCATACCAGCAGGCACTTTGATGCTTTTTAGAGACGCAGTTATGTTTCCTTTCCCAACGTGGTTGATTCCCCATTAATAGTAAAATAGGTAAAATTTGTTTTGCACTACACTACATCCCAAGAATAACAATAGAGCTATACCTGCCCTTGTAATGTAATGTAATGGTCTCTATCCCATATCACATCTTATTTGAATCAGTTTGTAAATTATATTTAATAGAGGAAAGTATGGTTGCGTCCTCATGAATATTTAATTGTGAATAAGGTTAAGGAGGTGTCCTTCAAGATTATTCATAAATATTACCCTGCCAATCACTATGCAGAAATTTAAAAGAAACCATCCATCCCTCCATCCATCTTCTCCCACTTATCCGGAGTCGGGTCGCGGGGGCAGCAGCTTCAGCAAGGGGCCCCAAACTTCCCTTTCCCGAGCAACATCAGCAAGCTCTGACTGGGGATCCCGAGACGTTCCAAGGCCAGTTTGGAGATATAATCTCTCCACCTGGTCCTGGGTCTTCTCCAAGGCCTCCTCCCAGCTGGACATGCCTGGAACACCTCCCAAGGGAGGCGCCCAGGAGGCATCCTTACTAGATGCCCGT
>JAODUH010074612.1:0-16012 GCA_027564835.1 Typhlichthys subterraneus
CCAGCTCTGAGCCTGACTCCACCTTTAAAGTGTACCTGCACCCCAGCTCTGAGTCTGACTCCACCTTTAAAGTGTACCTAGATCCATTTTCAGTCCATAAAATGCAGATTTCTATAAAACAGGGAATGTTGTCAATATTACAGTACTACCAGCCTTGATCAGTGTCTCATCACAGATCAGTCATATTACTTTCTTCACAGCTCAGAAAACATATTTCAGGGTGCAGTTACACTATAAACGTTTCCTGCCGGTTCTCCCAGTCACCCAGGGAACCCAGCACGACCAGAGGGGGAATGATTGCCAGGGCCACACGCTGTTGTGAAACGGTGAGTGGCATCTCTCTCACCCAAACTCCTTCCAGCTGCTCCCCAAGCTCCGCCTTGTCCGGAGCTTCCTGCATGGTGATTGGTAGCATAGCCCTGCAGAGGGTGTGGAGTTGCGTAGGCTTGTCGGTGGAGGAGCTCAGAGTCAGGGTGGGTTGACCTGGAGCTCCCATACACAAGACTGGAGTGGGGGGACATGGAGGGACATTACTCCATTAATGTCACAGTACACATATACCCCCACCCCCTCCCCTTGAAAGATGGCCCATTAAAGATGAGGACTTTTTTCTCCAAGAATAGTATAATTTGTCAAAGCATTGGCTCACCAGTCAAAGGCTGTGATAATCTAGAGAGATGTATAAATTGAACCCCATAGTGCGGTAACCATGGTGACATTAGCCTTGTAAAGAGGTCTCTTTGATATTGCTTAGGCAGAACTGCCTTGATGCTGCACAAAATGCATTAGATAAAGCTATTAACTTCTATTATGATAATAATATAATAAGAACATTTGTTGCATTTCCATTTGTATAATAGAGACAGAAGTGATTTTGTTATGCATATAATTACCATAATGGCATACTTTACAACAAAGTTGAACATACCATTTATTGTACCATTTATTACAAACTAGTAACATACATTATCAGCATTCACGCTTGACAGTGAAAGTGTACACACGTATGTTCAGCAATATGTTCCTGCACAAAAAATGTAATATATAAAAAAACTTGGCGTTCAGTTGTGCAGAGGACAAACTAGCAAAATGATACTAGCATGAGCGCCTTGCAGAAACACGTCTAGATGTGCGGACTAGGCCCAAACTGCGAGGCCAGTCTTTTATGTGCTCATCAATCTAAGGTGACCGATGCACATGCACTGGCTAACTCTAAACTTGCATGATACCCCTTCTGTACAACCTGCCAAACAACGGCATGTTTGCACGCCGTTGATCAAATATATGGCGTGGCTAACCGCTGTATGGAGCGAGTTTGGGTGGATGTTTTGCAAACATACAATCGTCACAAATAAAGCAGCTTATATCAATTGACAAGGGGTCGTCGTCGCTTCTTACACGGAAACAGTAAAACATGGCGACGTTACTTATTCAAATGTGTTCAGAACAAAATCAGTGGCGAAGTAGGCGATCGGGGCCTGCACAAAAATAACAATGTTAGCATAGAGAGGCTAAGCTACGATAGCGGCTACAAAATACCTTCGCGTCGCGTTAATAATCAGGCTGAATTTCAGTCACACTGCAAATTTCACGTTTTTATTCAGTTTTGGACTCTGCAATGTAAATACGTCACAATTTAATTATGTAAATGAGCTATACATATCGAGCCCAAATACCACTAGAAAAAAAAAAGAAATGTGCTTGTGTTGGAATGGGGGGGCAAAAATGCATTCGCAATCTCGCCATGCAAACTGTACGATACACGGTTTCTCCTGCAGTAAATGTAATGCAGCCCTGGTCGGTATTAATCCCTGAAGTCAGTGCTTGTTGATAATATATCACAGGACGAATTGCTGCATCTGCAGTTTTTAAGAACCACACATCCCGGTGAGTGTTCAGCTTCTGTGGCGAGGCCTTTGCTTACAATAATAATTCCCCATAGATGATTCAGACATGTGCCCAAAACCCCTTCTCCACCCTCCCCAAGTCTACCTAAAATCCCTATAAGATCTGTCAATCACACTCGCCTCAATCCATGTCCCCTGATTTTATCCACCCCGCCCACTGCCGTTGGCAAAACAGTTACTATGCAAATACAATGCACGCCAAGTCAACGCACCAAAATAGCAACATGTACATCCATGTCAGTCAAACGGGTATAAACGATTGGATGTCACAGCGCTACAGACGCAAGCATGTCGGCTTCACGCGTACCTTGCTTTGGCCGATCTCTCGTAACTCCATCCAGCTCCAGCGCCCAAATCACCGAAACCGGTCCCAGGGTAATTTCTATCCATTTATGTGAAGTGTGCAAGGTGGATGACCGAACACGACGAGGAGTTGTGGCACTAGAGACAGGTCGTGAATAAAAAGAAAATCCGCCTTCGCCGTTTTAGGCTATTTTCCCGGTTTCATGCGCCAGTCCTCCGGAAAGGAAGGCAGCATATTGAAAGAGAAATGGAGGGGATGAGAACGCTGGATGAAAAAAAACGAGGGGGGTCTGTGGGTAAACTACACACCAACCACCTCCAGATTTCACTCTCTTCTTTCCTACCGTCTCCCCATCTATCATACCCTGGCGTACAGATGTGCCGCGGAGTCGTGCAGATGTGAGCCGGGCTGGGTCAGGCTGTTGCCGCGGCTCCGGCTCATGGACGGACCGCGGACCAACATTTGATCCAACCCGTCCTTCGCTCGCTCGCTCTCCCTCTCTCCTCCTCCTCCTCCTCCTCCTCCCCGTTAAATAGCCCACAATCTGCTACTTCGTTAATCAACGCAGAAAATATTGTTCGCAAGTTTCAGAGTAAAACAGTAAACTCGTCTTTAAAAGAATATAAAGTCCCAATATTGATTTAGTGTGGCTCGGCCTGTCGTATGCTAGCAGCGAGTGCTAACAGTGGGTGCTAGCAGACTGGATCGACGCATCAAAATAAAACCGCTTTCAGCGCTTTGCTCCTCGGGTTTCTGCTGCTCGGTGGCGCCAACGTCGAACTTGCCGACATCAGAAAAATGCAGCTTCCGTGCATAGTAAAACCAGTAGAAATGAATGTAAAGAAAGAAGGTCTCGTTTTAAATATTTTTACAAATTTTCTACCGAAGACGCCATTTTTGAAGGCGACTGCTCTGATCCGCGCTCTGGTGTTGTCCAGAAATGGTTCCCTAGCCCACACTGTTGACAGTTATTAACCCCATCAGCATGTGTGTTACGAGTCGCACTGGTTAGTATAGGCTAATGTGCATTAGTGTCGATCTTCAAAAAAGAAACCCCTCTTTGTCTCCACTATACGATTTGTGAGAGGAAAACGTATTTGGCAGAAGCAGTCCTCGGCGGTAATTGTAGCTATGACTAATCTAGCCGGGGAGAGCAATTTCAGCACAACACCGTCCTCCCTCTCCCTGCCGACAGGATGAGACGCGCGCGTTTCGTGTTCGGTGACCTCCGCTCACCGGCCCGTCCGAAGTATTCCCCCAATGTAATATATGAATGGAGCATTAATAACCGATGTCACAGATGTAGTGGCTATTAAAAAAATGTGTTATACTCGACACGCGGTAAATTAAAACGTCCAGGGAAATCACATCGGTCAGTGACGTGCTCTACAACAGAAAGCAGTTCATTATACCGTCTGCACTGACAACACACGTTTTTGTCTGTCTGCATGCTTTCCATTTGATTCGGGAACCAGTATGGGAAACGTAGCTAGGAATCACCACTACAACCACTGCAAGCACATTTACTGTTAATACATTATTTTACGAAGGTCTTGTGTTTTCCCTTAGGCCTATCGCGTCACTTTCACCTTTAGATATTTTGTTAAACCATTAAAGTAACATCGGCTCTATGCTATATGAGATAGTAGTGCTCTCTAGCGGTAGATCTAGTGTAGTGTAAGGCCACACGACATTAAAAAATATAGCCGCGGAAAAAGTTTAGACCACTGCACATTGTTTAATATGTAATAATATAATATACATATACATATACTGTAAACAAACAAACATATAACACAGTCATATATTAAATGTAAGTAAAAAATAAAAAGGTACAAATAATAAAAATTCTGTGAAATTGATGCAGTGGTCTCAATTATTTCCGCGGCTGTTATTTTAGAATATATTAATGTTAGAATGTTGTCTGCTATTCTAATAATAACCACGGAGGTAGGTACCGTAGGCTATGATGCTACTGCCTTAAACTGTGTGTCAATAAGAAGCCATAACAATATAGCACACAATTATTGTACTAATGATCATAGCTGATCATTAGTACAATAATTAAAGAAGAAAATGTTACAAGGCTGCTACTTTCATATGTAGGCCTACCTTTTTTAGTGAATGTCAATTGTAAAAAATAATCTGACACGATTGGATAAATATTGCCATTGTTTCCTATTATAAATAAGGTCAGTAGTTCTACCAGCTGTCACTTACATAAACAGATACATGAGAATGAATGTGAAAGGTAGGCTAATGTTTACCTTTTGAAAAAGTGGTAAAAATAACATAGTAAAAAATTAAATAGAAAAATCTACTCTGATGCTCATCCATCTTGGGAGTCTTCTCATAAAATCTTATGGCAACATCTGCGTTGTTTTACACTTTTAAACATTTATCTAATCATCTCCATTCACTTCTAATCTTCCTAATTACTGCCACTGTTGCATCCCATCTGTGAACAGAGAGCTCCATCTTCTTAAGCCGACAAAACAAAAACTAGCAGGGGATCTACAGCTAGTCCTGTAGATCCCCTGCTGTGTGAACCCCATTGTGAGGCTTGCATATTCATCTGAAAGGCCCAAAAACAAAAGCAAGCTTTAAATTCCTTGATTTAGTGACATAGGAAGGGGTGAGAGCAGGAGAGAGAGGGAGGTAAGAACTTTAAAACAAAAGAGGTCAGAGGAGAGCAACATTGTATTTTGTTTTGCTAGCCCAGGTTCAAGTGGTCTGCTATTAAAAATGGTGTTAACTAGTTAAATGTTTATTAACTCCATGGGAGGCATGCTAACAGACATGCTAAGAGTGTAGATATGTGTCCTGCCAGCGTATAGTGGCACGTAGCGCTCATCAGCGCTGAATGCTACCTCCTGGCCATGTTCCATGTTTACATCTCATCTTACCTTTTTCTCCCCCCTCCCCCCTCCCTCTCTCCCTCCCTCTCTCCCCCCTCTCTCTCTCCCTCCCTCTCTCCCCCCCTCCCACCCCCCCACCCTCCTATCTTAGTGGCAGAGCGGTAGATGTTGTGTGGATGTCGTGCTGTGGGTTGCCCTGCCAGGATGCCAGACCTCCAGGACCCTTCAGAGCTGCCAGCTCCCTGCCAGCTGATAAGGCTGGATGTGGATGCGTGGTGAGTCCCCTCTCAACCCTGCCTTACCCCACCCCCCCCCACCCCCTTCCACCACCACTACCACCCCACCTCCCTGCCCAGTTGCCGTGGACACATTATATGGTGTATGTATGTTTACTTAGCGTGCTTCAGACAGTGTGTATATATTAGACTCTCTAGAGGCCAGTGGTGCCACTTTAATGAGAGAGTGTGTGTGCGTGTGCGTGCGTGTGTGTGTGTGTGTGTGCGTGTGCGTGTGCATGGGCGGGCTATCTCTACACTCTTAGAAATAATGGTGTTGCATTTTACAGTGTTCTTCAGCTTGTCTACAGCATATACAACAGGCCTATGGGAATCATTGTACATTTAAAGTAGCCCCTCTGTAGCTCCATATTATACCCACTGTATAGTCTCAGGACCGAACAACAGCAAAAGGTTCACCTAATTCTATGCAGTACCTTTTAGATAAACAAATTAACCCTTTTTTTCAGTGAACAGTGTTATAATAATAATAATAATATAATATAATAATAATATATGTTGTATGTGTGACATGTTTATGTCAGGAACAATAATCTGTATTAGGACAGGATTACAGGGATATATATACACCTATATATGGGTTTATATAATACTCCCAGCACTCACACATAGTAAGGACACACACTATTACAGGATAATAAACCCTGAACTATGTTGTTACAACATGAATGTGCTGATGGTTTTAGACTAAAAGTAAGTTCACACAAATCAGGGAGTCATGTTGAATATAATAATAATGTAATAGTCAACTTTATTTGTATAACACATTTCATACAAGAATGGCAGCTCAAGGTGCTTGACAGGATTACATGCACAACATGTTTTTACATGAAACATTATTAAATATGAAATAAACAAAAACATGAATAAATAGTCAAACGTAAAATAAGGAATAAGAACAAGTTATTACTAGATGGTATTATGTTCATGTAAAGTAAAAAAAAAGTATCTTTCCTGGAGGGAGTTCCCTCGTCCTTCAGACTGGTGTGTCTTTTCTCTGTAGTGAACTATAGCGGTACTTATTTGGCTGAGAATCCCTGTTACAGCAGCCATGCCATTTATAGCTGTTCCTTACGGCAGGGCGTACAGCATGTCCACGTTGACACATGCACGCACGCGCACACACATGCACGCACACACACACACAGGAGATGGAAATAGGCTGTGATGTGCACGGCTCAGCACAGGACTGTGCACACTCTGCGTTGCTGGGTCAGGTTACATGCAGACTCTTGCAGAAACGCATATACCACTAGTAGTGGTTGCCACGGTCACTGCTGGTGGCGGGGTGCAGAGCACTTGACCCTCGGTGACCCCTAACAGCTGAGACCTGACCTGACGCACGCTGCAAAACACATGTTAGCATGGTAAATCAGTTTAGACTGGGAGGGCCTGGAAGTGTTGTTGAACCCCGCTAACTCCTCCCCTAATCGTTTGAACCCTGCTAACTCCTCCCCTGAATTAATGGGTTTGTTAGCAGGCTTCCAACGACCCATTCATTAGAATCAGGTGTGTTGGAGCAGGGAGACACCTTAAACATGCAGGGCACCGGCCCTCCAGGACCAGGATTGCCCACCCCTGGGTTAGCTGAACAAACCTGCTCATATCTTGGACCAGTCCTTCTGTGACATCTGTCACTATTACATTGAACTGACCACTACAAAACCAAGATAATTAATACAACATATTCTTTTTATTTCCTACACAATGCGATGCTTTCATTCGATATATTGGTCATTGTTGTTGCTTGTTGCTCTAATGCTGCGTTCACATGGAACATGCCAGATGGCAGACGGCAGGATGGAAAAGTGGCCAGTAAAAATATGCCGAACCCAGCAACGGCTTACGGCATGCCGTTGAAAGTTAAAATTAACTTTTTACCGTCCTCCGCGACAGCATTTACAACCCTTCATAGTTCATAGTTCATAGTTCATAGTTCCCTCACACATGGAGAAATCATCGACAACGAGAAGATCATACTTGTGGTGCAGCATCACTAGAGGACTAGATACAATACAAAAATAATTACATATTTTTTAAATTATTCATAAACAATGCGACATCACCATAGCACCTGCCGTTCCGTTGGACTTTTTTGTCGTGCCCTCCAGAAAGTGTTTGCAGTCCGCCATGTTCCATGTGAATGCAGCATAACTGTCCTGGAACCAGTGGAAAGGTATATTCTTTCCCATGTGATCCCATGGCTTCTTCCATTAATTAATTAATTAATTAATGCTTTATCCACTTGGTTTTTACAGTAGTTTTTTCCTGCCATGGGGGAGGAGCAGGTGAAGGGGGTGTGGCTTATGTCCATATGCCCGGGCCTGAGCAGCCATGTGATTAAGGGCTGTATAAATACTGACTTAAACACTGTTTCAGCATCAGAAGAGAGACGCGAGAGCAGAGCTGTAAAGATCTCCTGGAGGCCTTCCAGGCGTGTGCACGGACCCTGTCCGAGAGCTCGTGAGGCAGACGGGAAGCCATGTCCGTACTGTACGGGACCACACACACATACACATTGTTATATGATATTTGATATGTGCTCTTCTGAGATCAACCAGTACACCTTTTAATGGTGAGAAATATTCTGGGACACGGTGACTAGAAGATCCTGACTTTAATAATGTCAACAATGTCATTATGTAGACTTCAATTACAGACCATATATATATATATATATATACAGTACTGTGTATGTATGTATGCATGCATATGTATGTATGTATGTATCTATGTATGCTTGTGTGTATGTATATATATGTATGTATGTATGTATGTACTTATGCATGTATGTACGTATGTATGTATGTATGTATGTATATATGCATGTACGTATATTAACGTATGTAGTATGTATGTATGTATGTATGTTGCTGACACTGTTATTATCCACAATACTGGAATAAAGTTGATAATAAAAGTAATACAAAATATAAAGAAAAACTTTATATAATATATAGACATCCTTGCATCCATGCATATTATTACTTTTTTTAATGTTTATTTTAGGATACAATATATATGACATATAACAAAAGATTGACAATGGTACTAATGTACTGACGTATCTCCCTTGACATCGCAGCGTCACATCCCCATTTCCCAGCATCCTCTTTGTGCGCGTCACACTGGACTGCACCATCTGGAGAACGGGAGAGGGGTGATAACATCTTTGTGCACACCCCGTGAAGCTGAAACGTCGTTCTTGGCTTCTTCTGTTTGTGTTACGAAGCACATATGTACATGCAAGGATTTTAAATGGACCTATAATGGTCATTATCAATAGCTGTGCTAATGGTAATACATATTATACAATGAAGTGTGCTGATTTTAGCAACAGTGTAGTATTCCTACTGGCGCTATAATATATAGTTGATCATATAACCAACCTCCATAAATCATTTTTCTTGCCAACAGGGGGAGGTAATTCCTCAAAATATTAAAACAAATGCACATACATCATATACTGTACACGTAGTTCTATGGTGGAGGCCTACATATGGCATTTTATTTTATAGTCAGGGTTACTGTGCGAAAGAAGAACGGGTCAAAACTATTCTACTATTAGGCTTCTATGCTACTTTTCAAACCAAACGGCATGTTCCAGTCTCAGTTGATTTAAATATGTATTTATCTATATAAAATAAAGTATCATGTCCAATGAGCTGCATGGAGGATGTCCTGTGAATGCACACTATGCATTGTTCATAAACTAAAGCCTACTTCTATCCCAACTCAAGATTTCCTGATTTCAAGGATGAAAGACAGAGCATTGTATCTATTGTATGTCATTTCCATCCCTACAGATGATATGCTGAGTTTTTTATTCATATTTACCTGTCTGTCGTGATGTTTGTGCCAAACAATACAAGAGGCTGTTTATTTTATAGCATAATTATTATTTATTGTTTTCCAGCCTGGTGCATATAAACAGACAAAGAACCTAATAAACATACTTAATTCAAGTTAAATCGTCAGATGAAACTGATTGTAAAATACAGTAAATGGGTTGGAAACAGGGTGTATGAATAAGGCCATATATTAGGTGGGCCATACATTTTATTTTGTCTGCTGCAGCAACAAGTGCAAACTTAAACGTAATACCAATACGTTCCTGCATCGGCGTCATTGTTTTATGTCGTGTAGTAGTATAGTTTGTTTCACCATAATAGGCCTATTGTTAATTATCTGTTCCAGGTTTCAACTGTTGCCTGACTGTCGAGTCGCAATACATTTAGCCTCAAGTTATCATCTGTGTAATGTGTATAAATAATAAACGACATTATATGTAGCCTAATTGAGTCAAATGTTTTTGCTGGCGTTGCCTTCACAATCAATTAAATTAGTTTTGCCCATTGCCACTATACGAGCAATTAGCCTATGCAAACATATAATGATGCTACTGCTGAGCCTCCCATTCCATGAATAGGCAACACTCATCTGTACCATTGTGCTTGACATGTTAACAGTATGGTGGGGCGTGTGTGCGAGTGCGAGAGAGAGAGAGAGAGAGAGAGAGCGAGAGAGAGAGAGAGAGAGAGTGGTCTGATTGAAGAGAGAAATTGAGGGGATGGAGAGGTGAGGTGTAGGGTGGGGAGGAGAGGATGGAGAGGAGAGAGAGAGAGTGGGATAGAGTTAGAGAGAGAGAGGGACCCGGATGCTGATGCGAACGAGCCCAAAGGAAACGAGAGGAGAGACTGAATATCGATTTACGGCAAAAAAAGCAAAGCGGTAGAAACTAGGCCCCGATCCCGCGCCTGAGCCACCACCGGGATAAATCACGTCCGTCGTTTCTGCAGGAATCCGCCTGAAATCATCCAACTGTCTGGACCCGAAAAGAAAACAACATCCTCGGGAATAACGGGAGAGAGCGGGTTAGAGGAGGAGAATCACGCCAGGCCGGGGGGAGATGCTGTGATCCAGTGGAGGCGAGGCGAGGCGGGGGTGGGGGTGCCCCCATCGGCGAAGATGGTTGTTTTGCAGGAAACACGTTTCTCCGCCGCGACAATCGCGACAAAAATGGGTGAAAAATACGATCGTTTTGCGATTAAAAGAAACTTTAAACGGTGCCGGTTGTGACAGAGACACGCAGGCCCGGCCTGGAGAGGGAGCTATGCTGGTGCACCTGTGAAATATCTAGGCCTAGCACTCAATATTATTATATAATATCATAACAGACGCCTCGCCTAGTAACGTCCCGGTGTAGGCTACTAGATCAAGATCGCTAAGAGATTTCCGCAGAGGGGTAGTAGTGGACTGTCGTCAGATTTTTCTGTCCCGGCGTCGCCTCTGCCTATAGACTACCACCTCGATACCCTATCGAGGTTTGGTTGTAAAGACTGTGTTAGCTCAATCCTACGTTTATATGTAACATCCCATAGGTCAACCATTGCCTTATCCAGCCGATACGTCCAAATTAAACATCTCATCTCGCCATTGCTACCAATAATAGTTTTTGTTCCAGCACTAAGCGCATCATTACAGATAGCCTGTCTGTAAAGACTGGCAGCAAAGACTTGTGATCTAAAACCTGCAGGGTTTAGTAAAGTGGCCTGTGCCCCGAGTAAGGATGAGTAAAGAACTGTCTCTGAGTCAGTCAGCTCAATATGTTGGGCCCTATCGACTGGAGAAGACCCTGGGAAAGGGACAGACAGGTACATCTAACGTCTCTATACATTTTTAGGTGACAGTTTAATTGTGATGTTATGAAGGGGTCCCATCTGCCTCAGAATGTGGCTCTGAACTGTTTTGCTTTCAGGCAATAGCCAAATGAACCCCGCACATCTGGGTCCACAGAATACAAACACAAGTTTTAATAATCTAATCTAATGACTCTCTCTCTCTCTCTCTCTCTCTCTCTCTGTCTTCTCAGGGCTGGTCAAACTCGGGGTCCACTGTATTACGGGTCAAAAGGTCGCCATCAAAATAGTAAACAGAGAGAAGCTGTCTGAATCTGTTTTGATGAAGGTATGATGGTTGATTCCCTTCTTTCTTTCTTTCATTCTTAAAGTAATAGCAATTATAGCATCAGTAGTGATTTATTCTAATAATCAGTAGTAGTGCAATTATACTATACTGCAGGCCTATTCAATCCTGGTCCTGGAGGACCGCTGCCCTGCATGTTTTAGATGTCTCCCTGCTCAAACACACCTGATTCTAATGAATGGGTTTTTATCAGGCTTCTAACAACCCAGTCATGTGAATCAGGTGTGTTGGAGCAGGGAGACATCTAAAACACGCAGGGCAGCGGTCCTCCAGGACTGGAATTGAATAGCCCTGCTGTATAGTATGGTAATAGTACCAGTCCATGTTATTTTTATGTCGTGAGTTGTAGGGCAACTCCTTTCAACATGTTACGTGAAGTCCCCATGCGATTGAAGCTAGTGTTGCCAAAGCATTGCTGTTTTGGTTTGAAACTCGAGAGTAGGGCTTCCACCGCTCTCTGCCCCTCCCCCACACAACACAGGAACCGCTGTGGGCATGCTGGGAAGCAATCGCAGAGTGGTTCTTTATGAAACGACATCCTGTCTGTCAGGCTGTCACTTGATAGACAGCATTCTGTCTACCGGCACGAGGTCGCCGTTGTTAAGTTCAGATGAGCTCAGCTTCAAATGGATCGAAACTAAGTGTGTTCTTCCGGTGTTGGCAAGGTTACCTGTTAAAGCCCGTGTTTACACAAGGGTTTAAAGGTCATTTGGGTGATTAGATGCTATCTAAACTGATCCTGCAAGCTCCAAGATAATTTCACCACAACTCTGGGACCCCTTAATTCAAAAGCGTTTGTCATAAAGGCAGTGCTAACGCATTTCAATCAAAGTTGTTTCCATACGATTGGACTACCTATCTTTATCTCACCGAATCAGAATGTTTAAAATCTGCCCTGGTGAAAACACAAACATACAAATGCTGGTATCGCGGTCGTCTTTGGAAATCTTCACTGATTGGTCTGGTCGCTTTTGATGGAGGGGTTCCAGGCTCTCGGCGAAATGAATCTCAGGCCTGGATCTGCACACGCTCTTCTTGATGAGCCTCTTTGAGTAGATGTATCATAATGTCACCTAACGCTAAACCGAACAGGCTTTAAAAAAAAATCAAAACACATGTAAAGGTTTTATGTGAATTGACCTTTCCCAAGCCCGCCCCTTTCACCTGTCCTACCTAGTTACTGTAACTAGGTAGGACAAAACACCATAGAAAACTATTACAGCAAAACAGACAGTTGACGGAAGGTTCCGTCAGATTCAAAAAAGGCTCAACTGTTATTGGAGGACATGCAAAAAGGGGCGGGGCTTGGGAAATGTAATTTGGGGAAGTTTTGTGGGCTACACTTCCAGGGCACTGTTAGAAAGCCCTGTGTCTGATTTACCTCTTCCTCAGTGTCTCCATTGTCTTTTTGCCTGCAGGTGGAGCGGGAGATAGCCATTCTGAAGCTAATTGAACACCCTCATGTCTTGAAGCTGCATGACGTTTACGAGAACAACAAATACCTGTGAGAACACTTTTCTTTTCATTTTGTTCCTTCTGTCTTTCTATCTTTCTTTTTTTAGTTTAAGTTTGCAGTAGAGCCCTGCACGGGCTCAAATCTAGGCCCGACTGCTCCCTGACCCAACAGCTTAACAGAATTCTTTTGTTTCCTCTTTCCTTCCCCGGTGCCCAGCCTATAGCCTACGTGTGTTTGATGTAGACTTTCTCGATCAGTCAAGATGACGTCATTATATTTTATTAACCGTCACTACATTTTGTAATAAGTGCCTTTTGTTTTGCGTTCGTTGCATCAACATTAACAAAGCATATAGCACATAGGTAAAATACGTTTAGCAGGACAGAATCAGTTGGATTACAATAAAGCCATGTAAACGACTCTTTTCGGTGACAATAGCTTACATTTGTAATCACGATAAGTTAATGCATGAACACTAATCAGTGGAGCATGCGCGCCGCACAGCCGGCTATATAAACTGATTGGTGCAGCGCTAGAAATTAAACCTACCAGCCGTCGTACAAGTACACAGATACAGTATATCCATAAGCAGAGAAAACTACAATGACTTCACCGGCGCTTGAATCGCATCACGGCCACGCAGTGAGGGGCGGTGTCTGTGTGTGTGTGTGTGTGTGTGTGTGTGTGCGTGCAGGTACCTGGTTCTGGAGCACGTGTCAGGAGGGGAGCTGTTCGACTATCTGGTGAAGAAGGGCCGTCTGACCCCCAAGGAGGCCAGGAAGTTCTTCAGGCAGATCATCTCCGCCCTGGACTTCTGCCACAACCACTCTATATGGTCTGTGGAGCACACACACACACACACACACACACACACACACACTCACTCACTCACTCACACACAACTAGAGGTCTTCACAGGTCCAAACAATTGGACCCGATCCAAAATGAACCAAAGCGTTTTTCACCCAAGCCGATTTGCATAAATTAAAAACTTTATGCAAATCGAGATCCGATCCGAATTGAGATCCGATCTGAACGGACCTGACGACAAACAGACCCGTACTCAAGAAGTACCGTGAATTCTTTTTTAAAACAGACCCATACCACAATTTGTAATTCCTAACACGGACCCTGCACGGACCATAGTCAGATCCGCAAGCAAGTATAAGTACAAGCAAGTTGCCTATATGTTCAGGTGTGCTGGCCTATCGCTCACCAGTGCCCCTAAATGAACCTGCTGTTTCGTCAAACCATGATAAAGAAATGCTGTTTTTGTTTCAACAGTTTGTAATTGCTTCTTTATGTTACATATAATAATGTAAACATATGTATTACTTACCATTCATTACGGGTCCACTTGGTAAATCACATTTACCTGACAATCATAGCATTTCTGTCAGACCCAACTCGACCCGAGTCTAACAACAAAAGTTGGACCCCACCCGGTTTGGATCTCAGAAGTTCGGGTCTCAAAGGACCCGTGAAGACCTCTACACACACACAAACACGCACACACGCACGCACACACACGCATACCACACTACAGACACACAACACCAGTCAGCTAGTGACAATCAGCAGGCGCGCGTGTGTGTGTGTGTATCTCTAAACATTTTCCGACCCATTCTCAACCTTCCCTCTCCTCTTGGAACATCTGGCCTCTTCTGGTTCAACTCAGACATCACAAATCAGTCAAGGCGTCCCCCAGGAGTCAGCACTGGGCCCACTCCTCTTCATTATACACCTCTCACCCCTAGGAAGGATCATGCTGTTTCATTCAACCCCTCCACTAAACCCACCCACTCCCTCCCATCTCCCTCATCAACCGCCCCCATCAGGAGCTGGACCAGTACCAACCTCTTCTAAAGCTGCTCCCACACTGCCCCGCCAAACGCAGACCGACTCCAGCCAACGCCGGCTGTTGGATCAGTGTGCAACGTCAGTCAGTGTTAGTTGGTTGAGTCTTTAGAGTTTGACATGTCCAGTCTGGTCGGGCGGAGTTGTGGAAGGTCTGCATCTGTTTTCTAACAAACAATATGTGTTCTCCTGACAACTTGCCGTATACAATGTTAGCGCACACGTTTTCATTGAAGGTGTCTAGGAGGCAATAACTGTCCATTACTCACTTCACTTCGCTGTAGATTCTGGACGTAAGAACGCAAATAAAGCAGAATTGTGGTAAGAAAAAACCCAACTCGCCGTAAGCAGCCACTTTCCAACCGCGATAGTAGCCTACCGTAATGTAATCCAGGGTCTGAGTTGTCCTGTCAGTCACAGTCTGAGCAGTTTGGATAGGCAGTTGGTTTCCTCAACTTTCTAAAGACTGCAACCAACTACTGTGTTGGCATCAGTTGGGCATCGTCTGGCCAGTGTGCACGCACCTTAACAGACATAAAACGGAGGTAATTCTTATCGGCCTTTCCAAACAGCTAAATGTATCCATCAATATTGATGATTTCCCAGTCATTAAAAGTAAAAACCCTCTCTGTCACCCTTCACAACACCCTTTCCTTCGGCTCTCACATAAAAACCATCACCCGGACAACCTTTTTCCACCTTTGCAATATCTCAGGACACCAACCCTCTCTGTCACATCCCAGCACTGAAACTCTCATCCAGACCTTTGTCACCTCCCTCCCTCTAGACTACCTACTGCAACCCTCTTCTTACTGGTGTCCACACCAAACTCATCAGTAGACTCCAGCTGGTACAGAACTCTGCAGCAAGAATCCTCAATTTCACCACATCAGCTGAACACATCACACCCGTCATCAAACTGCACTGGCTCCCAGTGCAGCATTGAATCACTTGTTACCTTCCCCTCCTCACACTCCACCAGCCTACCTCTCTAACGCTCCTTCAAGTTTGCACCCCTCCACCTCTTGCCCCCTTCGCCCCTGCGACTGGTCTCCTCCAGGTCACCCCACCATCGCTCCTGCCACTGGTCTCCTCCATGTCCCCCCGCCATCGCTCCTTCCACTGGTCTCCTCCAGGTCCCCCCACCATCGCTCCTTCCACAGGTCTCCTCCAGGTCCCCCCACCATTCCATCTCTCCACCACGGGAGCTCGCTAGTTCAGCTGTCGGCACCCAGAATATGGGATGCATTCCTGCGTCATACGACGTGCAGACACAATCAGCTCATTCACAAAACTCCTCTAAACACATCTTTAGTTTTCCATGCCCTCTATTTGTTTTGCTACCATAT
>JAODUH010074623.1:0-16011 GCA_027564835.1 Typhlichthys subterraneus
GAGAGAGAGAGAGTGTGAGAGAGATATATACTGGAGAGAGAGAGAGAGAGAGAGAGAGAGTGTGTGTGTGAGAGATATAGATAAAAAGATAGAGAGGGAGTGAGTGTGTGTGTGTGTGTGCGTGTGATAGAGAGAGTTTGTGTGTGTGAGAGAGAGAGAGAGAGAGAGAGAGAGAGAGAGAGAGAGAGAGCAAGAGTGTGTGCGCACATGTGTGTAAGAGTGTGTTTGTGTGTGTGTGTGTGTGTGTGTTTTACATTTGCAATGGCAGAGGAGCAGCAATACATAAGCTGCTTTGTTAATGTTTAAGGGACATGAAAGTAACCTGTTGGCCTGGGAACAAAGCTTTCCGGAAAACACCTTTTACATGTTACAAGAACACAATGTGGGCTAGTCAGTTCCAAATGTCAAGCCAGGATGCTGTAAGCGTCCAGAACAGACGGTAATGCGGAGCAGATTAAAAATGATTCAGTGACAGGATTTCCTGAAGCATGATGTCCTGCCACACAATGCTTACAAGAAAGAGCCTTGTGTGCACATGGGTTGCACTGCACACGATTAACTGATACAGTATAAATAACATGGGTATATATACGTATACAGTATATATATGTGTGTGTGTGTGTGCACACCCCGACCCTGACACCCATAGGCTCCCGCCTTGCACCCATCTCTTCTGCGGCGTTCTGTTACAGTCTTTGAAGTAGCAACCAGGCACTACTCAGAGACTCCTATTCCGGCTCTTTTCTGTCAGCAAAGAACACCATAATCACATGTAACTATTGACAGCTGTTTTCAAACAATGACTGCAATTGAGGCCGCTGTAATCTTTGTGTTTGTCCTGCATGGCTCACATTAGAGTTCTGAGCTTTATGCTGGAAAGAGTTGTGTATGGAAATCAAGAAGGATGCCTTGACTTAATGATGCCTTCTAGGAATTTGTGTAATTGCAAAGGTTTTATGAGGAAGGTATAAATTTGGGACCGGTGTCGTTAAAAGACTTCCAAATATTCATTAGTCGTAGTCGTAATTTTTATTTAATTGAGCTTGAAGCCATTTATTGAGAACACAAAACTAAGGAGAAAGAGAGAGAGATAAAAAGAGAGAGAGGGAGGGAGGAGAAAGAGAGAGAGAGGGAGAGATGGGGTAGAGAGAGATAACTAATGAAATAAAAAGGTTGATTTCAAGAAGGTCTACAAGTCTTTGTGAATGTTAATTAATTTCTGTTATCGTCACGGACAGGACTGTACAGGCTAGTCGTCCCACTGATGTGCATTCCCTCACAAGCACATAGCTCATCTTGTCATCTGCTCTACAGCCTCTGTCTCCCACAGCAACCCAATACATCCTGTCTCATGGCCAGAGAAGGAAGGAAGTGTGTGTTGTTTTGTGTTTCACACAGGGGGTCCTTGATGTGGGGACCAGAGCCCCAGCAGGCAGCTGCAACAGAGGGCTTCAGTGTGGCAGGTTTATCCAGGATAAGTGGCCTGGCAGTGGGGTAACCTGGCCACCTCGGAGGCCTCCTTCACCTCTCATCCACATCAAATGCTGGATGACCGCAATGGTGCTCCCAGATGTAAAAGATACTCTAACAGGCCCACTCTGGGCATGCTGTACACCGGTATAACAGCCCAGACATAACCAAAGGCACAACCTCGCTAGTAATCGCATCTTCACTTCGTCTAGAGTTCAACACAGCTGAACTTTGACCGCTAATTCGCAGCCTCAACCAACAGCAAGGACGTGTGTGTGGCTGACCCCACAGGGCTGCGATTGGATTTGTTAGCGAGGCAGGATGGGGAATGGAGGATACTTTTATGAGTTTCGCATCGGAAGGCGATGGTCCGTCGCCTGCCCAGTTCTTCATTTGCGTACGTGTGACCGCACCAGGTGAAAGGAATCCAGGGTAAAGCCACATTATTGCTATAGCAGCACTCAGACATTTGGTCTGTATAGGACCAACAGGTCTGTGTGGTGTTGTTTTGCTTACTGTGTGTGTTTATAACATGACCTCAACTGGAAAGTTACTGGGAAGCTTATTAAAGGTGAATGCAGCCTGGTAAAACTACAAGAATACCACACTGAAAGGTGTCAAATCGTCCCAACTTTAAGCAATTTATCCAAATAGCGGTAGATAGAGTTGTTGAACTTTTATATGAAATATCACATCTATCACATCTTAGTATAGTAAGATAATATGGTGTGGTATTGGACTTGTATGCAAAGGATATTCTGTAATATAACATAAAAGGAGATAACAATGTAACAAAACAAAAACAAATTTTTTTCCATATAGAACTACATCTTTTTGACATATGGGATTTTCTTAGTGTTTGAATTTTGCCTTTTCCCCCATTTTCATGTTACTGTGTCTTCACATCCCGGGCTCTGCCTGGAAAAGACCTAAAGACGGTATAATTATCTCAATGACAGAAACCTATATTTTAGTAATGAGAGGATGTCACTGGCTTAAAGTAGCGCATGATGCAATCAGTTGGAAGCTGAATTATGTTCAAGTTTGTTCTTTCATTATGTCTGTGACTTTATCAGGAATGGATTTATTCTTTTTCAACGGCTTAATGGTTAGTGGGAGTAGAAGAGCTCCTTTAACATGCCTGCTTGGTGTGACGCTGTAATTAAACACAAGGGGTATACCGCAGTGTAGTTAACACTTCTAAAATCATTCCTATAGCATCACATTGGGAACATTTAAATTGTTCTAAGACATCTACTGTACATATACTGTAATGTACTTACTTATAAGACTACTTTTAGCAATTTTACTAATATTTTTGCTGACTTCACATCACTCAATTCACCCAAAATTAATTAATTAATAGATTAATAAATAATCTCTATCTGCTCCTCAGGGCACCCTGACCCTCACAATGAGGGCCACAGTTTCAAGGTTGGGAGATAAATAAAGAGTTTGTGAGTGTGTTTGTAGAGTGAAGGGTGCTTGATATCTCCTGGCCTGAGACCTAATAAATAGGAAGGAGCTGCTTTAGATGTCAACACAGGGGATAGTACAACGGATAACAGCTGTTTGGTGTAGGCCAAACGTCCTTTCCCCCACAAGACATGGCTCACGATCACAGCTATGGCCAGTTGATGTTTCGTGCTGGGAGGATCATAGTTTCTAATGAGATTGAAAGGAAACCTGCACTACGTTGTAAAAGTACGGCGTGCATATTTCCCTGCAATGTAGCCTATGGTTTGCCTAATAGAGGTTTTACGTAAACTAAGATATATTGATGTAATATGCATACAACATATTTCAGGCGATCGTGCTCGTGAATGCTTGCTGACTTTGAGCTCAAATCAAAACAAACTCCTAAGAAGCTCCGCCACCCCCACATTGGAAACTCACTTCAAAGGCTAGGATATTGTTGTTGTGTGCGGTCTGCACCACTTTGTTTATGTTCCTATTTACGGAGCCAGGGCTGTGTAGAAGTATCAGATGTTATTTTCAGCACGCACAGAACAGTAAGCTAGCGGACTGTGAAGAGATATTTGGTGACTTTGATAAAAAGTGTAATAGCTTACAATAGATATTGGACTATACCTTTAAATGTATATGTTTGATTGAGCCCCCAAAAACATCCCACAACCCTCGACTGCTTTAAATCACCCATAAGGTAGCTTCTCACCTGACACAGAATGCTTTGCATGTACTTCCCACAGGTGGAGAAGCCTGAGCTGTCAAAGTAGTCCATGATGGCGTAGAACCTTCCGGACAGCTCGTCGTCCTTCTCCCGATCGCAGCAGCCGAACGCACCGTACTCTTTGCAGAAGGCCAGCGGCTGACGGGGCGCAAACGGCGGCTTGTAGTCTAAGCACTGCGGATGACAGCGCCCCCGTGTGGCGTGGAGGAGCAAGACAAGCGTTGGCAGCAGGAAGGCAGTGTGGGAGGAGGGGGTCTTCGGTGCGAGTCGCTGGGGCCTTGATGAGACACCCATGTCATGGGTTGTGGTGAAATGCAGTACGGTCAATAAGCTATACGTAGCAATTACGATCTGACATTACTGTCTGGGTGCAGAGAAGAAGTCCTGCTCGTGTCCATACACAATGCTGCATAGGTTTCTATGTGTGTGTTTGTGTGTGTGTGTGTGTGTGCCAGACACACTGATCGGCCTTCACACCTGCCTGCAAGTTGGCCTGCGATGTACAGTTGGCCCAGGATCACTCACGCACTCAATACATTCCTTGTCTGTGCACGTGAGGTCATGCTGGTGCACGTGAAGTCAACTCGGTCTCAGTTATCTGCAGGAGCGGCTGGTTCCGAAGGTGGGAGGACGAGCTGAGAGCGTAGACGTCGTGCATCCGGTCATCTCGACAGGGTTCGAGGGCCGTCCCTAAAAAGCTCCACTTATATCTTCTCTCGTCGTTAGCGATGCTGACCGAAAAGCGCTTAGCAAGCTCCAGGCCTGCATGAAACCCAGAACATATTATAGAACAAAAGAAAAGGACTCACACTGTGTAGAGGGAAGACATCCAACTGCTCAGAGGCGGCCTGTGTATGCAAACACTTCACCATCCAGTGTGGAAGGCTTGTTAGCCCGAGCCTCCGTTTGGTTTAAACGTCTGTGAGCGTTTGCTCTGGACATGTGCTTGCTAGCTGCAAGGGACAGAGAGAGAGAGAGAGAGAGAGAGAGAGAGAGAGAGAGAGAGAGAGAGAGAGCTAAAGAGAGGAATACAGAGAGAGAGAGGGGGAGAGAGGCCGAAAGAGCTAGAGACAGAAAGAGAGAGAGGTTCTTTTATTCAGACACTGAGCCACGCTGCAGCCTAAACTTAGTTTCCTCCCATTGTGCCTCTTCTCCCTCTCTCTCTCTCTCTCTCTCTCTCTCTCTCTCTCTCTCTCTCTCTCTCTCTCTCTCCTCTTTTCCCTCTCTCTTCCCTCTCTCTTCTTTCGGCAGACACATACATTCCTTGCCATACTGCACATAGTCTATACTGCTCTGAAGTTGCAACTCTCTCGCCCCCACGTTTATCCTGACCCCCCCCCCCAGAGCATTCCCAGATCTTCCCCTCCCCCCACCCTTTCCAGACAGACTCGTTCACACTGGTGTGTGTGTGTGTGTGTACGTGCGTGTGTGGTTAGATGCTAGAATTAGTACGTGTCCTGGAAGTGGAGTGCAATGGCAACTGCTCCACGTACGTAAACACAACTGGCCAATACATTTGATATCTTAAATGGGAAAGAAAGACGTACCTCCCCTGTCTGTGAACCTAGTTGGATGGAATGTGATGGTCCTACCGTTGTTCTGCCAATATGATATTATAACAGTATACACAGGCGCTGTGTCATGACCCGCTAACTGAAACACGTGTGTCCAGGACAGACAAAAACTACGCTGCACAATGATTTGCTACTGACAATGACTAAGCAGTTGTGTGAGTGTGTGTGGGTGTGCATGTTCGTGTGTGTGTTTGTGTGTGTGCCTGTGTGTGTGTGCATGACATATTGTTCTCATCTGTAGCTCATTTTTACTTGTCTTTATATCAGTCTACCTCGGGATTGTCCGTCTGTCTCTGCCTGTCTGCCTGCCTGCCTGTCTGTCTGTCTGTCTGTCTGCCTGCCTCTCTCTCTGTCTGTCTGCCTGTCTGTCTGTCTATATATCTATCTGTTAGTATATCTGTCTGTCTGTCTGCCTGTCTGTCTGCCTGCCTCTCTCTCTGTCTGTCTGTCTGTCTGCCTGCCTCTCTGTCTGTCTGTCTATATATCTATCTGTTAGTATATCTGCCTGTCTGTCTGTCTGTCTGTCTGTCTGCCTCTCTATCTGTATTTCTGTCTGTCTGTCTGTCTGTCTGTCTGTCTCTCTGCCTGCCTCTCTGTCTGTCTGTCTCTATCTGTTAGCATGTCTGCCTGTCTGTCTGTCTGCCTGCCTGTCTGCCTGCCTGTCTGTCTGTCAGTCTACAGACTGACTGAAGACATCAAATAGTTGTATAGAATGTATCTTAACATTGTTTATGATTTATATCTGTGGAAATATCTAAAATTGATTATACTTAAAACATTAATGTAGTAGTTTGACTAATTGTGACCAACTGACCAAAATTATATATTCCTACAGAATAACGATCTAGAAGCCTATAGGATTTCATTTCAAATAATTACAGTCAACATCTTTGGTTTCTTTTGTGAATCTTCTTCTTTGTATTGTTCTGCTTGAAGGTGTCTGTAAATAAAATAAATAAATAAATAAACTATTAAAAGGCTACTAAAGTTTAGAACATAATAAAACAAAATATTTAGTTTGCTAAGTAACATGCATTCTATGGTGTTAGTTAACACAGCGTGGACTCTATCTGACATTGTGTTGATTCACCTACATGTTTGAGCTTGAAGCCTTTAAAATCCACTTATCTTGAAAATTACTGAGAGCAATGGTGAGTCAGC
The DNA here is from genome assembly GCA_027564835.1 of Typhlichthys subterraneus. Lineage (NCBI taxonomy): Eukaryota > Metazoa > Chordata > Actinopteri > Percopsiformes > Amblyopsidae > Typhlichthys > Typhlichthys subterraneus. The sequence goes on from JAODUH010074623.1 coordinate 6,397, forward strand.
CTTTACTGGAAAGCTTTATATTTAAACACACATGCTTACGTTATAGTGTAGAAAACACACACACACGCGCACACACGCACACACACACACACACACACACACATAGAGACATGGCAGAGCAGCAACCTCAGCAGAAATGACAAATTTCACCATCAGTCTTTAAATTGCGATAATATTTCATTATCTTACATGCGTACTGACAGACCACAAGTCACAGCTGCAGGTTTTCTAACCTCGCCTTGATGCTGAGAAAAACAGGGCAGTCTGCCCACACTGCAGTCACCAATGACACGCACGTACATACACACACGCACACGCACACACACACACACAGAGAGTCTCCTTCAGCTGGGATAATAAAAGCGCATTAGCCCTGAATAACGCAGCAAATCTAAATAGTACATCTTGTGTGGGTGAAGTGCTGTAGTACAGCACAGAAAGGCCTATTACGTGCACGCTTCTTTAGCAATGTGGCATCACAGCAACATGTCTAACAGCTCTCAACTCTCCGTTGGACTTGGAGGAGGTATTTTTCTGCCATGGTTGTTATGGCTTTCACATTGTCTGCTCTAGGTCAAGGAGTCCTGCTCGAGTGTTGCCAGTGATTTCAAGTAAATTCATATTATAAATATCCTTTCTACAACATTCTTTGCTCACTGTCACTTTCCCCGGAGCAACAGCGAGGTCATTTCCATATATCTCCCAGAGCTCAATGACACGTTTCAGGCGATAATGTGCAAATGTTATTGCCTGCTAAGTCAACATTTTATATATCTGGAAATAACTTTTAAAAGTCTGAAACCTAGGTACTGTATCGTTGCATAGCCCAGAAAAATCTCCACTATGAATGTTGTACTGTGTGTGTAATAAAAGGTTTGAAGGTGCAACTCCTACGGTGCAGAGCAAACAAAAAAAATAAGAGAGCAGGAACCAGCTTGGGAAACATCTCGGGACCGGGAACACACTCTGGAGAAGGAACCAGTTTGGGAGCCGTCTTGGACACCATGTGAACAGGAGCCACTTCGGAAACAGGAATCACAGGTAGCATGGTTTCCATGGTTGCTGTTTCCTCACTGTTCCAAGTTTGCCTATAATACGTGTCACAACGTATTATAGGCACGTTGCCCCCTGTAATTCTGACATTAGCAAAGAAACAGTTTGAACAAAACACAAGCACACACAAGACCATGAAAATGCATTTAAATATGTGTGAGAATGTCTTGTTTCAAATAATTTTCATCGTTTCCATCTCACGAAAACCTTTAATGAATAAAAACATTTGGAAGTCATTTGTAAACGGCATAATTATTTGGGCATTGGAGGGGAAGAAAATATATTTTAAGCTAATGTACCATGAGTGGCATTGGTCATGATGCGATCGTCAAACTGCTTTGTCAAGCATGTCTCTTTGTCAAGTATGGTGCATTTATAGAGACAGGAAAGGGACTTCATTATTGTGTGACAGCACCCTGAGAAACACAGATTTGCTCCCCAGCTCACGTTTATGTTTTGAATAACATCTGTGCGCTAAAATGAACAGGAGTGACTTGAGGAACGCAAGGCATTGCTAGAGGGGCGCGAGTCCCAAAACCTAATCAAACTGTCAAGTCAAGTCAAGTCAAGTTCATGTACAGTATGTAGTCCTTAATCACATTGCAGTCTCAAAGGGCTTAACAGCCTACATTTCACATGGAAGCAATCAACTTAACCTGCTCCTGTTGTAATGCTGATTTCAACCACTAGGGCAATTCCTGACTAATTATCGTTAATTTAGTGAAGCAATAAAAAAGATTATGAATTAAATTGAATATAAACAATTTAGCTAATTATGTTAATTACTTTTTTTTCATATATTTGTTGTATATTCGATGTATATTCAATTGCATTATTTGTATTGATATTTTACAGTTGACTAAATGTTATTTTTTTCTTTTACTGTAATGACCAATAATTTCATTACTTGTCTGCTGCTCTGTGATAAACAACTTGAATATGGAGTTTGCATAGTATAGGTCAACTTGAAAATTAACAAAGACATGGTCTGCTTCAAGAACATTTATTGAAAATACATTTCTCAGTAGGTCAAAAATAAAACATACAGTCAAACCTGACAGCAAAGCATTTCTTAATTAATCAAAGTGACACCTATATTGTGGAGTTTGTATTTACATTGCAAACAATTGTGTCTGGAATTGTAAGCTCCCTAATGAAGCACAGCGACACAAAAGGACAGCGATAAACCTGCGAGAAGCCATGCGTGTATTATTGTGATGTCATTTTTCATTCAGTCTGTACAGCGCCGTCTCTCACACATATTCAGCATGGTTCCTGTCGACATAGCACACGTTACATTCTTGCATAGTCCTCAATATAAACTTTGGCAGTTTTAACATTTTTTGTTTGCATAGCCTTATGTGTCTCACAGCATGTTTGCAGTACAATTATTTCAGTCCAAACATTTAGCGATAGAATGAACTTTAACATCTGCAACTATAGCCATATTATCATAAATACATATAAATTAAGCAGTCTTCTGTGATACCGACAACAAAAATACAATTTAATCTAAACAATGTATGTATAAAGGCTGCAAAAGTTACAAATTGCAGTATGGTTAAATGTAAAGATTGCGTTGAATATGCTTTGGCATCCACACATATGAAACACTGCCTCATGTGTTTCATCCCTCCAAATATGAGAGGATACATCCTTCTGTTACCTTCAGCAGCTCAAGACAGCCTTGTAACAATCGCTATTACGATGTCCATTATCTCTGATCATTGGTCGTACTGTGTGGTGGTCACACTGCCTCCATCTGGGCATCGTGTGTAACTACAACCCTGCTGGTGCGATGTCTGGGGAAAAACGTGGCACTCAAAAGTCTCATCATATTATCTTTCAGGTGGTGTGTCAGTCAAGAACAAGCACAGTCAGCAAGAGAAACCTGAAATCATGTCCCACTTCGCCGTGTTTTGCACAGAGCAGCAGTCACAACATCGAGCACTATATTCTGGCCGTTAATTCAGACATTATTTTATACTGATGCATGCAGACAGCCCTCATATCGGTGCCATAGCATCGTAGAACAGCTGATTCAGATGCAGGATTTATTTTTTTTTATTTATACTGTGTTTTCCATCCCAACATATCCTCCCCCTTGTGGCAGTTAAAGGTTCTGCATTGCTTCCAGACGAAGGTTTTATTTTGGTATCACAGCGGAGGTGGGTCTCACAGCCATGATAAGATTTCCTGGTGGTGTGATGCTGCAGATCCCATGGAAGTGCCTGCAAACACATGTGAGATGATAAGCTGCTATACATGTACTGCAAACCATATTAATCATGTCATTAATCATTAGTCATGTATGATACACACAATATACAATATGTACTATTTTCCCTTCATATTATCAGACATACTGACTATTTAAACATACAGTATGTTTAAAGGTACAATAAGGTGCAATCCCTTATTGTGTTATAGCGCCCCCATGTGCAAGGACATTTGTGTAACAGAGGCTAGAATCACAGGGGCCATTCCAGGGCCATTAACTACTGTAGTAGCTAGTAATGTTCTCTTTATGATATGGACACATCAATCAAAAACCAATATGAAACTACAGGCCTTGGCTATAATTCTAGCATAACCCCCCCAACCCCTCCACAAAAAAAAAGCAAAAAAAAAAGCAAGAAAGAAAGAAATAAAGAGAGAAAAAGTTAATCTGTTCTTGAACACAAGCCTGCCTCTTTTACCAAATGACTTCTCTATACAGTGTGACAGTGTACATGCATAAAACAGCATGTATTGTGAGGAGAAATAAGGGGAGAGCAGAATGCAGACTTTACAGTCTGCTGCACTGCATGGATGAATGGAGCTCACATGGCCCACATGCTGTGTTCCGCACAGTGCTGGTGTAGCCTGTAAAAGATTGTGCCAGCGCCACAATATGTTCCTCTCCCAGTCAGGGAACTCGAAGAGTTAGCCACACCGATGAGGCGTAAAACTTCATCCCTGTGTCTGTCTTTATTATTATACTTGCCATTTTTTACACAATAACTTCAACTTCAGAGTGACAATTCCATCTAATCAGTCAAATATAGTTAATTAAACATTATATATGAATTATATGAAGATGTTACCTGTTTACAGGTTAGACAGGGAGATCATTTACCCCTCACAAGCCCCCAACAAGGTATATTAAAAACCATTCAAAACCGCCATAGAGGCATTGTTAATAGTTGTCAATCAAATAGGGGCTTGGACCACCTTCAACTGTTCAGTGACAGCTATTTTCATACTCAGGTAAGGTTCTAGCAAACGAGTGGTTCGCTTAACGTGCTTAGCCCTTAATTGCCGTCAGCGCCAACTGAACTACCCACCAAACACCAATTGGACCGTTTTGAATTGAGGTCATGTTAACGACTTACTGTTGAAGTCGCCGAAATATCCACTGTCCACTATAGGCCATGCTTGTTTAGCTCGTGTTACCGTTGTGGTACCTTCCAATGAGCACCAGGATCAACCGCACTGTTGGATGAGAGCATTTCCAGACCACTTGGAAAAGCAGTGGAAACCAGAGGAGGCCTCAGAAAGTTGGTCTGAGCTGATGTCCTTGACTTTCATAGGATGACGTGTTTAATCCCCTCCAGTAAGCAATCCATTATCTTCATACGGGGGAGACAAGTTGGAGACATTTCAAAAAGAACTGGAAGATCTTGCAGCCAGGCGGTGTAGACCAAGATGGCTGCTGCTAATAGGTTTGTGGGGGAAACACATGCTCTGGTGTTGTTATGCAGTCCTGCCACAGCCTTGCTGGTTGCCATGCCAGATAATGAAGAAGTGGCAGCGTGTGTCCTATAGGTGGTGGTCTGTGGTCACCTGATCCTTCTGGCAAACCATCAAGGGTATCTGTGTGTGTGTGTGTCTTTGAGCTATGAGCCCACATGCCTCACGGTGGAGTGTAACTAGGAAGTGTAATCATGCTCAATCCACACACCCACCCCAAAGATCCCAAAGATACCGGAAAATCACCGGAAAATCCACCTGTTCTCCTATTTCTTTTTGTCTCGTTATCTTTTGAACTTTGCGTCACCTCAAACCTTTGGTTCTGGCCTTGTCCTATAATCTGCTCTCAACAGCCCAACCTTTTCCTCCTCTCCTCTTGAGGTTTGGATCAAACTGAAGTATTTCTACTTCTTCACCAAACTTGCTGACTCCCGTTTCCTGGAGTTCTCTCCTCCCACCTCCTGTTTCGCCTCCTTTGTGTCCTTGTCGAGGCTTTTATTTATTATTATTATTATTTATGTTCTACCACTGAAGTGAGTAATTGGAGCACTGAACTATTTTCCTCTCCCTTTATGTAATATCCATCTCCTGATGGCTCGCTAGTTCCCTTTGTACCAGACTCAGGGTCTCATTAAATCTACACTCCTCAGTCTACATGTCATTTCCCTTGTGGTTGAAAAAAGCATTACATGAATGCTGTTTGGTGAGTGGCTGGCCCTGCTCTTAAATAATAATATATTATATTTTTATGTGTTTCATATTTTCATGTTTTGTGGTTTTATATCGTAATTTCTGTCTCAACCTGCACATGCTGCTCTTTAGGCCAGGTCTCTATTGGAAAAGACACTATGAACCTCAATGAGTCTAGCCTGGTAAAATAAAGGTCAAATAACATAAAGAAATACAAATAAAACCCTCCTCTACCTTTCTCTGTCACAGTCCCACGTCCTTTAATGCCCAGCTGTGTTTTCTACGTATAAACTAAAAATAGTCGTGACTCCTGAGCTTCTCCTGGGAGTCATCCACCATCAATGACAAATATACGCTAATTATGTTTCCCCTGCTCTTGCTCTGATCCCACGTGCGGTGTGTGAAGCCTGGAGTTCATTCTGCTTGAATCTGCTAAGTCATCAGACCCCCCCCCCCCTCGGTGCTGGAGAAAGGAAGTCTCCTGCAGCTCATTACTCTCCTCGGCACTGACAGCACAATGACCCAGTTCACACAAACTGGGCCGTCACTGGGAACTATCGAGGGGCGGCTCACATGCACGTGCCTAGCACACACACAAACACACGTACGCAGACACATTGCTCACACACACACGGGCACATGCTCACACACACATGCTCACACACACATGCACGTGCACACACACACACACACGCACCCAGTACAGAGGTACTGGCTATTGTGAACTATACAGTGCTGTGTGTCTGAATGAGCATGTGGAGGTTTACAGGTTCAAATATAAAGCGTTGATTTATTGGCTGGAAAGGGGGGGGGACAGGGTTACGATCCGCCCAGCACCGGAGTGTGCACGTGCACGGTCACGTGTCAATGTGCTTTGTCCAATCAGCAGTGGGCCAGGAGATAAAACAGTAGTTCCCATTAAGCATGCGTAAAATGAGAGGTTGTAAATTACCTATGGAGGTATATGCTCCTTTTTATATACAGTGGTTGTACTTGGGTAGCCTTTGGTTATTCATTTGACTTGTTACAGTAGGGGGGAGGGGAGGGGGGGTTATCGTCACCCAAAGCCACTGTCATATTCCTTAATACATACTTTAACCTCCTCCTTTGACCCGCCCTGCATTAATTAATTTACCCCTCGCTTGCCATTCCTGCATTTGCTCTTATTAATGGGGTTAATGATGCATATATATATATATGATCACTTAATGTTGCTCTTCATTATAGGGAGCTAACGATAAGCAGCGCCGTTTGCATGAACTTCCCAGTTCCTTGGTTTTCCTACAGTAGCTGCTCCATGTTTTAGAGTAGAAAGACTGGTTTAGTCGTATTCTACATTTTACAAACGGCTATAATGACTACTGTAGAAATGTTATACTGTAGCTGTTTCTGCTGATTTTAGGGGCATGATACCCTAGTGGATTTGTTCCTGGGTTTGCAACACTTTGAAGATGCATACCCATTTTCTCCTACAGCCAATAAATGCACAAATTGTTTTATAGATGGTGAATGGTGCACTACTGAGTGCTCGCTCAATTATATCAAGGATTATCCTATATGTTATTGTCTTCCGTGAATATATTGAGAAGGGCTTGGATTGAGAACCACTGCTCTCTAGATACACCCTGACATGACCCACTGACGTCTCCAGATGCCATTCTGCCATTTCCCATCCAATCAACGTTGATCGTGCTGTGACCTTCTCTAATCCTCACCTCTGACCCTGCGCTGTAAAACACGTACAGCACAGTAATACCAGCTAGGATGCATTACCGGCACCAACCACCAGTCAGCAGCACAAAGCGTCCACAAGGAGAGTTATGAAGCTTGTTCCTCACTGACCCATTATGGATCATCATACTATGTATGTATATACACTGACAACAGTGTTGTGCATATTAGACTCACTACCAGAGACAAAGAGAAGAGGCTGAATGCTGCGACACACTGGTGTTTGTGAGGCTTCATAGCATTAACATTAACATTTCAGTCGTTTGTGTTAAACTGGTTGGAACAATGGCACCCTTTGGTGCGGACCAGCCCATAGCAACCCAATGCCGCAGTCACACGGGTCACGTGTGATCCAATCAGAATGCTTCTGCAGTGTTCTGAGCACTCGGGGAAGGAGGGGTGTGTGGGACAGGACTGAGGAGGGGGGGGCTCAGGAATACGCCAAATGCCTCTTTGATATGCAAACTTTAAACTGCAAACTACAGGAGGAGTCCCGATCACCTCCTCTCCATCCCCCCCTCCCTGTTAGCCCTCCGCGCCCCCCTCAGAAGGCACAGACGCAGACCACAGCCACCACCACTATGTTGCCCACGGTAGCCAACACGGCGATCCACATCCACATGTCATCGCTGGACATGTTGCCGTCTGTGTGTGTGTGTGCGTGTGCGTGTGTGTGTCTGTGAGACTGAGAGAGAAGTCTCGCTCTGGGGTCAGAGGTGGACGACTACTGGGACCCTACTGGGTGTCCTTAGGACGTCTACTGGGACTCTGCTGGGTGTCCTTAGGACGTCTACTGGGACCCTACTGGGTGTCCTTAGGATGTCTACTTGGACTCTGCTGGGTGTCACTGGGAAATACTCCTGGAAGAGAGAGAGAGAAAGAGAGAGAGAGAGAGAGAGAGAGAGAGAGAGAGAGAGGGGGGAAAAGAGGGAGAGACAGAGAAAAAGAGAGAGGAGGGAGAGAGAGAGATTAAAAGGTTAGTACCTATAGTTACCTATAGTACTATGCAGTGGTATATCCAGGGGGGTCTAGGCACATCTTAGCATGGCGGTTTCAGAGGTAAGACCAAAGCTATAAACAGAAATGTGATCATATTTTACATTTACATAATTAAGCAGCCGTTTTTATCCAAAGCGACTTACAAACAGTACATTAGTCACCAGTAGAAGAGTTCATACACCAGTTGTCATACGCAGCTGATATTCTGTTAGGATAACAGCAGCAGCGTGTCATTATGGATAACTATGTTATACATTTGCAACATACATCCATACACCCATTTTACATTTTAAAAGAGTGACAGCTTCATTGGGAGCCGTGATTTGGAATGGCATGCCAATAGTATTCCATTAAATATGTTATTAGAGGCATCATTTCTGTTTTCCACCCGCATATGCTTAAACAATAAAAATCATGATGACATCAGTAATGCAGGCTGATTGGCTAACCCATGTACAGGGCTCTGATTGGCTAACACATGTACAGGGCTCTGACTGGCTAACACATGTACAGGCCTCTGACTGATTGGCTAACCCATGTACAGGCCTCTGACTGGCTAACACATGTACAGGCCTCTGACTGATTGGCTAACACATGTACAGGCCTCTGACTGGCTAACACATGTACAGGTCTCTACACAGAAAGAACAATAACTCAGGCAAAGGGAAATAAATACACATTAGTAGAGTATTGAGTTCATTGAGGTAGAAGATCACATCTATTTCTGTCTAAGCTTGAACTGTGTCTCTCGGGGGACTGAACCATGTTCAGTGAACATGAACCATGAACCCTGTGACCGTAGACAATTTCGAACTTCCATTGGCGTAACTCTGTTATTTCCATGGCTCTGGATAAGCCTATACCACAGCCTCCTGTTCTGCTTGTTGTTCTATGTAAAAACTCTATCCATAGTTCAACTGAACTTTAAATAAGTTACGCTACCTGTTTCCAACACAGACATGCTAATTAGTCATATGTATTGTTGAAATGAAGGGACATAATGGAAGTTACCATTAAATACAGTCCTCATTGCCCTTCTTCAACTGGAAGTACTCAAAATGGGAGGTTGTATTGGTACCATACATGTAATAACATGCAATAACTGTAGATCAACGTGCACGTACGGATGCATGTCCACACACACATGCTCTGATTAAAAACATGAATGATTACTTATTTAGCCTAATAATTATGTTCATCATCATACAAATTACATTATAATCAATCCATTTGAAGGTCTATGGTTTCAGTTAGCTAAATAGTCACACACATGAGTCAAACTATGACATTGCCTCTAGAATCCAGGCATTAAAGTAACAGTAAAGTCTGACCTGTATATATATATATATATATATATATATATATATATATATATATATAGAAAAACAAACAGATATATATAAAGAAATA